>JABUQX010129493.1:20000-35000 GCA_015478945.1 Trachelipus rathkii
TATATATATATATATATATATATATATATATATATATATATATTATAGGGCTGATCGATTTTATCTTTACCAGTTTCTAATAACGACAAAAAGTGGCGCACGCATGAGAAAATAGATTCTGCAAAGCCTAAGTTAAATTAATATTAAAATTCTGCCCTCATCAGAGCAATAGAAATCTCTCTCTCTCTCTCTCTCTCTCTCTCTCTCTCTCTCTCTCTCTCTCTCTCTCTTTCTCTCTCTCTCTCTCTCTCTCTCTCTCTCTCTCTCTCTCTCTCTCTCTCTCTCTCTCTTAAATAATAAAATGTTTTCGATGTGATATAAAAGTCATTTCAAAGTCCCACCCCAACACTCATCCCAGCCAAAATTATTCCTTATATAGAAATAAAATAAAATAAAAAAAGATCTTGTAAGGTCGTATCCCGAACTGAATTCTCTTGCGATAATATCGAACCTATACCCTATTGGTAGGCAGGAAAATAGGAAAATAGGTCGACATTTGTAATAAAAAAAATAATAATAAATAATAATAAATAAATAAATAAATCTGCTTATTCAAAGTTTCTTTAACGAATCCAACAAAACTTAAAACATAACCTAAACTATCCTAACCTAACCTAACCTAACTTAACCTAACTTAACTTAACCTAACCTAACTTAACCTAACTTAACCTAACCTAACCTAACCTAACCTAACCTAACCTAACCTAACCTAACCTACCTAACCTAACTTAGCCTAACCTAACTTAATCTAACCTAACCTAACCTAACCTAACCTAACCTAACCTATCCTAACACCTGCGGCTGGCTGTAAATGATTTTTTTTTTTATTTTGTGTCGACCCTTTTCCTGTCCACCATTTATGCTAGTCACCCATAATATCTTCAAAATGTCAATTGTTGAAAAATTTTGTATGTTCAAAATTTCAAATTCTCAATTTTTCTTTAAAGTATGGGGTTTATATATATTTCGTATGCTATAATAGTCCGATAGGGCAGAGTCCAATATTGGAGCCAGCAGCATCCCAGTTTAGCCCCCACCTAAAAATGGACATAAAATTCTTAATTTTCAGACAATTTTGATGTGAGAAAAAGCAAACTGTAGCTTTTCTGACCTCTAAAACGTCGTTTTCTGGTGTTTTTTGTGTCTGTAGTCATTTTTTCAAAATTTTCATTTGTCAAAAAACTATTTTTCGCTTCAACTTTTACAAATTTTTTCGAAATAACTTCATACATGAAATATACATACATGAGCGTATTACCTAAAGAATTCATGAAATAGGTTTTTGATTTTTTGAATTTGTGCTCAGCAATGTCGAAATTCAAAACTCACATTTTTTGGTTTTTAAAATGAAAAATTGCGATAATTTTTTTTACTGCTCATGCGCTCAGGATGAAATTTTCAGAGCATATGTAGTCGGAGGAGACACATTTTTTATTTAGATAATTTCTTTGTATATGCAGTAGTTTTGGATTTGTTTTGGAACAAATTTTCATAAATAAAATTTTTGCAAATTTTTGAAAAATATTTTTTTGGGTATACAAAAAAATTAAATAAGTAAAAAAGATGTATCCCTCCAGACTATGCAAGACCTGAAAATCTGATGTTGAACGGATGAGTAAAAAAAATAATATATCAAAATTTCACATTTTCAAAAGCAAAATTATTTGAAAAAGTGAATTTGATATATATATATATCTATATATATATATATATATATATATATATATATATATATATATATATATATATATATATATATATATATATATATATATATATATATATATATATATATATATATATATTATATATATATATATATATATATATATATATATATATATATATATATATATATATATATATATATATATATATTTATATATATATATATATATATATATATATATATATATATATATATATATATATATATATATATATATATATATATATATATATATAGCCTTTTTTTTTATATATATATATATATATATATATATATATTTAATTATTTATTTTAAACGGGTTTAAGCATAGCACCAACGTTTTTAGTTAATTGTTATTTTAATCTTTACATATCCAGTTTTACGTTGAATAATTGTAATTTTTTTTCTTTCGTAAATTTGTGAGGGTGTACGAGTGCGTGTGTGTTTTAAACTTTCTAAACTTTTCATATTTTACATATTTATTAAAAATAGTTTTATCGTTTTAACATTTCGTTTTTTTTTAGTGTGTGAATAATTTTAACCTGTTTTTTTTTGTCTGTTTTTTTTTGTTTGTTGTTTTTGTTTTGGTGTGGTTGTGTGTGCATGTGTGATGGCAGATTTGCGCAGGCGCGGGCTTTCTATAGACTTTACTAACATTCGCGGCTAAATCCTAACTGCATCCGTGGAGTACCACCTCTCTAACTCTCACCCCTAATATATGCTATTATTGGGAAAGATGGCTAAGAATTCATCCTCTAACTCGTTTAATGTATCCAACTATAACTTATTTCATAATTTCCGTCTAAAGGGTGGAGTATGTGCCTATGTAAACATAAACACTCCTATAACACGTCTCGAGAATCTCGAATCTCCTAACTTCGACATTCCTTCTACTTCAATAATCTTGTGCTTCTGCTACTGTTCTCCTAACAGAACAGATTTTCACGCCTTTTTTGAATATCTTTCTACTTCTCACGAGACTGTTATATCTTCTCATCCAAATACTGAGGTCCTCTATTTAGGGGATTTCAATGTACACAACACTGAATGGTTGGGGTCCTCTCATACTGATTTAGGTGGGGAGGAGGCCGAATCATTTAGTATTCTCAACGATCTGGAGCAACTAATTAAAGAACCCACACACGTTCCGGATCGTCCCAACCAATTCTTGAACACACTTGACCTATGTTTCACCACTAGTCCTTCTCTCTATAAATACACCACCTTCGCTCCTATTGGTAAATCTGACCACAACCTTATATCTCTTAATTTTAATACTTTCTCTCAACAGCTCTATACTACCCTTAGCTTTTTTCTGACACTTTGATCGGGCCGATTGGGAGGCCTTGCGTTGCTTCTACGCTAACTCTAATTGGAATGACTGTGCTTTGACTCTGGCGACGCTTCAGCTTCTGCCGATAAGGTTGGAGCTGTGATCATTGATGGGATGAGCAGGTTCATTCCTTCTTCGACTAAATTTTTCTCTTTTCAAAAATCATGGTTCGATCATACTTTTTCTTTTACCATTCAGACTAGAAACAGTCGGTAGATGAAAAATTCTCATTATCAGATACCACTCTTGATAATTTTCATTCAGCTAGAAATCGTTGCAGGGATACTCTTTGACGAGCAAAGCAGGCTTTCATCAAACGAAAGTGCGACTAACCTCCTTGGTTCTCCTACTGACAAATCTTTCTGGCCTCTTGCCAAAAACATCTCTAACAACTTCTGTAAATCTGCCTTTCCTCCTCTTATTCGTTCTGATGGTTCTGTTGCTAATTCTCCAACTGAAAAGGCCAATCTCTTCGGCCTCCTATTTTCCTCTAACTCAACCCTGGATGATTCTGGCATTCCTCCTCCTCCTCCTTCTCCTCTCAGGTGTCCTATGCCTTTGCCTGTGATTACCTTTGATCGGGTGCATGGGCTCACAAATCCTATGAACGTTAGAGGCGGGTGGCCGGATGGCATTCCTCCCGTGTTTTGAGGGAGTGTTCGTGCTGGCCCCTCCTCTCGTTCAACTATATTCACTATGTTCAATACTAACACTTTCCTCAGTGTTGGAAGCTCGCACCATATGTCCAACCTATTTCGAAAAAGGAAGCCGCTCTGATCCTTCCACTAACTATCGCCCTATAGCTCTCACTTGTATTCTATCTAAGATCTTTGAAACCCTTCTCAACTCTCATTTCTTAGACCATCTGGAATCTCATTCACTTCTTTCCGATCGCCAGTACGGCTTTCGGCACTCGAGGTCTACTGGCGATATACTTTCCTATCTTACTGATTTATGGTTTTCCACCCTTAGGAACTATGGGAGACTTGCGTGGTGGCGCTTGACATATCCAAAGCATTTGACGGGTATGGCACGCGTCACTGCTCTCCAAGCTCCCCTCCTTTGGGTTTCCTCCTTCTCTTTGCTTACTTATGTCTAGTTTTCTCTCAAATCGCTCAATGTCGGCTGTTGTTGACGGGGCGACTTCTTCTTCTTTTTCTGTTAATTATGGTGTTCCTCAGGGTTCTGTCTTATCTCCTACTTTATTCTTACTTTTCATTAATGATCTTCTCACCTGCACATTTAACTCTATCCACTCGTATACCGATGACTCGACCCTTCATTCTTCAACTCATTTCAATTCTGCTCCTTCTTTTACTTCTAGAATTGCCTCTCGTCTTAATCTTTCCGATTCTATTCTCGCAGATCTGGATAGAATTTCTGGGTGGGGTCGTCTCAACCTTGTGAAATTTAATTCTTTAAAAACTCAACTTCTACAAATCTCCCTCTCTAAAACACCTTCCAACTTTCCTATCTCTTTTGACGGTTCTCTCGTCTCTCCTGTTGACAATATAAACATCCTTGGCCTTAACATAAACAAAAAAATGTCTTGGAAACCTCACATCACAACGGTTGCTAGGGCGGCCTCAAAAGAAACTGGGAGTTCTGTTTAGACTGCGAGAGTTTTTTTTCCTCTTCTCAGTTACTCCAGCTATACAAGGGCCTCATCCGCCCTTGTATGGAGTACTGCTCTCATATCTGGGGGGCTCTGGTTTCACTCGACTTTTGGACAGGGTCGAGTCAAAGGCCAAAAGACTTATAAACTGTTCCGTACTTTCCACTTCACTTGACCCTCTATCTTTGCGGCGCGATGTTGGTGCTTTATCTCTTTTCTATAGGTACCGCAGCGGCAGATGCTCGAGGGAAATTGTAACTTGCGTATCACCACCTTTACGACGCCCTCGTAGCACAAGGGGTGCTGTGTCTGCGCATGAGTTTTCTGTATATTTTGGTAACTCCAGGCTAGTTCGCTGCGGTGCTTCCTTCTTTCCTGCCACCTCTGTTCTGTGGAATTCTCTTCCATCTTCTGTGTTTCCTGCTGAATTTAATCTCCCTCTTCAAAGCTTGCGTCTGTGCTCATCTGCGTAATTTGCGTTAGTTGGTGAGCTTCTGAGACGTGTAACACCCCCTCCTTGAATGGGGCTCGGCCCGTGAGTGGTGGTGACAACTAAAAAAATACATATATATATATATATATATATATATATATATATATATGTATATATATATATACTGTATATATATATATATATATAATAATATATATTTATATATATATATATATATATATATATATATATATATATATATATATATATATATATATATATATATATATATATATATATATATATATATATATATATATATATATATATATATATATATATATATATATATATATGTAAGAATGTTCTATATATATATATATATATATATATATATATATATATATATATATATATATATATATATATAATATATATATTTTTATATATATTATATATATATATATATATAATTTATAATTGTAGCTCGTGCTGTGGTTGTGTCGTGTTGATGTTCTTAAATTTGTCGTTTAATGATGTATGTTTAATTTTTTTTTTTAGTTATACAGTCGATTTTGATTTAATGTGTCCTAGTGTTGTTTTGGTGTTTATTACTTGTTTAGTGTTTATAGTGTTTACTGCCTTTATATAATAAATGTGAACTTCTGCCGAAATCTTTTCATCGTGAATTTTTAAGATAAGCTATGGTTTTATTTTTGCATTTTTTATTTATTTTATTTTATTATTTTATTATGAATTACGATTTTTAGTTTAAAGATTTCTTTTATTAATATATAGTTAGTTTTAAAATTTAATTTTATGGTTTTAATGCAGTTACCATCACCTTAGGATACTTTTAATTTGGGTTTTAGTTTTAACATTAGTTTTAGCTATCTTGTTAGTATAAGATCGCTTGTGTGTGTGTGTGTGTGTTTGTGTGTGTGTGTGTGTGTGTGTGTGTGTGTAGGTGTGTGTGTGTGTGTTTGTGGATTGAGTAAACGTGAAAACGTGAAAATTTTAAACTATTAGAGCTTGTGTGCGTTTGATTGTGCGAGCTGCTGATCGAATGACTGGTCGGAGTATATGTGGGGGTGGGCGCAGGCGGGGTTCTCTATTGACTTTGCTAACGTTCGTGGCCTACGTGCTAATCATGAGTCTATGGAATATCCTCTCAACTCTCGACCTAACATTTTATTATGCAATCTGAGACCCAACAGACCCGGGGGGTATTTTTTTAATAAACAAAATATCCCTCAATTATAATTTTTTTTTAATTTCCGTCTAAATGGTGGTGTATGTGCCTATATAAACATAAACACTCCTGTAACACGTCTCCAGAATCTTGAATCTCCTTACTTCGATGTTCTGTGGCTAAAAATCTTTCTCCCTACTTCCTATCATTATCTTGTGTTTCTGCAACTACTCCCCTAATGGAACAGATTTTCACGTCCTTTTTGACTATCTTACTACTTCTCATGAGACTGTTACTTCTTCCCATCCAAGAGCCGAGGCCCTCTATTTAGGGAATTTCAACGTACATCACACTAAGTGGTTGGGCTCCTCTCATACTGATGCAGGAGGGGAGGCCAAAATATTCAGTATTCTCAACGATCTGGAACAGTTAATTAAGGAACCTACACATATTCCAGATCGTCCTAACCAATTCTTGAATACGCTTGACTTATGTTTCACCACTACTCATTCTCGCTATAAATACACCATTTCTCCTCCTATTGGTAACTCTGACCACAATATTGTAGCTTTGAATTATAATACTTTTTTCTCCAACAGCTCCACCATACCCTAAACGTACTTTCCGGCACTTTAATCGGAGCTGATTGGAAATTGCGTTGTTTTTGGCTAGCTACTCTTGGAATGGGCCCTGCTTTGACTCGAGGGGATGCCTCGGTCACGCTGAAAAGGTGGAGGCGTTATCACCGATGGGATGAGCAGGTTCATTCCATCTTCATCTAAATCTTTCTCCCCAAAATCCATGGTTCGATGGAGCTTGTTCTCGCGCCATTCAAGAGAGAGACATTGCGTATCGGGCATGGAAAAACTCTCATTCTCCTATCACTCTTACTAAAATCATTCTGCTCGGAATCGTTGCAGGGATACTATTCGACAAGCTAAGCGCACTTTCACTAAAAGAAAGTGCGACAACCTCTTGAAAGGTTCTCTTACTGGTAAAAATTTCTGGCCCCATGCCAAAAAAATCTCTATCAACTTTTGTAAATCTGCCTTTCCTCCCCTTATTCGCTCTGACGGTTCTGTTGCTAACTCTCCTTCTGAAAAGGTCAATCTCTTCGGCCTCCTTTTTTTCATCTAATTCTACCCTGGACGATTCTGGCATTCCTACTCCTACTCCTTCTCTCAGGTTTCCCATGTCTTTACCTGTGATTACACATGATCTTGTGCATGGGATCCTGAGATCTATAAACGTCAGGAAGGCTAGTGGCCCGGATGGCATTCCTCCCCGTGTTTTGAGGGAGTGTGCTTCTGAGCTGGCGCCTGTGTCCTCGTTCAACTCTACTCTCTATGTCTTAATACTAATACTTTTCCTCAGTGCTGGAAGCGCGCATATGTCCAACCGATCCCGAAAAAAGGCAGCCGCTCTGATCCTTCTAACTATCTCCCTATAGTTCTCACTTGTATTCTATCTAAAATCTTTTAAACTCTTCTTAACTCTCATTTCCTGGATCATCTGGAGTCTCATTCCCTTCTTTCAGATCATCAGTATGGCTTTCGTCGTTCGAGGTCAACTGGTGACATACTTTCCTATCTAACTGATTTATGGTCTTCTGCCCTTAGGGACCATGGGGAGTCTTGCGTGGTGGCGCTTGACATATCAAAAGCTTTTGACCGGGTTTGGCACGCGTCACTGCTCTCCAAGCTCCCTTCCTTTGGGTTTCCTCTTTCACTTTGCTTACTCTTGTCTAGTTTTCTCTCCGATCGCTCTATATCAGCACTCGTTGATGTAGCGTCCTCTTCCTCCTTTCCTGTTAATTGTGGTGTTCCGCAAGGTTCGGTTCTTTCTCCAACTTTATTCCTACTTTTCATCAATGATCTCCTCAGCAGTACTCTGTTCACTCTTATGCCGATGACTCAACTCTCCATTCTTCTACTCACTTCAAATCTGCTTCCTCTTTGCTTCTAGAGTTGCTTCTCGTCTTCAACTTTCTAATTCTATTCTTGCTGATCTGGATAGGATTTCCCGGTGGGGTCACCGCAACTTTGTAAAATTCAACTCTTTAAAAACTCAACTTCTCTACATCTCCCTCTCAAAATCACCTCTCAACTTTCCTATTTCCTTCGACGCCTCTAACGTCTCTCCTGTGAATAACATAAACATTCTTGGTTTTAACATAAACAATAAATTGTCTTGGAAACCTCATATTTCAATGGTTGCTAAGGTGGCCTCAAAGAAACTGGGAGTTCTGTTCAGGTTGCGGGAATTTTTTTCCTCTGCACAGCTGCTCCAGTTATATAAGAGTCTTATTCTCCCTTGTATGAAGTACTATTCTCACATTTTGGGGGGCTCCGGCTCTCCACCCTTCTTTTGAATAGGGTTGAGTCTAAGACTAAGAAACTAATAAACTGTCCCGCCGCGCTAACTCTGCCAGTACTCTACTGTCTGCAACGTGACGTTGATTGCACTATCTCTTTTCTATAAGGTTTACAACGGTACATGCTCAGGGGAGTTGGCCACTCGCATTCCACCTCCATTGCGTCGCCCTCGCAATACAAGGGGTGCCTTGCTCTCGCATGAGTTTTGCGTGAGTATTGAGAATCCCAGACTCGTTCGTTGTGGTGCCTCTTTCTTTCCTGCTACTTCTGTTCTGTGGAACTCTTGCCTTCATCTGTTTTCCAACTATATTTAATCTTTTCCTCTCTTTAAAGCCCGCGTCTGCGCTCACCTGGGAGATTTGCCTTATGGGGATTGGGTGGGTTTTTCCATGTTTTATTTTTCGCCCCCTCCTTGAAAAGGGCTCGACCCGTGAGTGGTGGTTAACTGTAATATATATATATATATATATATATATATATATATATATATATATATATATATATATATATATATATATATATATATATATATATATATATATATATATATATATATATATATATATATATATATATATATATAAATTTTAGTCATCGGATCAACATCAAATTTTCAGGGTTTGTATAGTCGAGCGAGATACATATATTTTACTTAGAAATTTTTTGTATACTCAAATTTTTCAAAAATAATTTTTTTTAGAAAACTTGTTCCAAGAACACATCCAAAACTACTGCATATACAAAGAAACTATTAAATTAAAAAGGCTTATCTCCTCCGACTACATATGCTCTAAAAATTTCATCCTGATTGCATGACAGGAAAAAAAATATCGCAAATTTTTCAATTTTAAAAACCAAAAAAAAAAGTGGGTTTTGAATTCCGACATTGAATGAGCGCAAATTTCAAAAAAGTCAAAAAAAAAACTATTTTATGACTTCTCTAGGTAATAAATTCATCTATGTATATTGCAAGTTTGAAGTCATTTCGAAAAAAATTGTAGAAATTGAAGTGAAAAATGTCAATAACAGGTTTTGAAAAAGGAAAATTCTGAAAAATGACTACAGACACAGAAAAAAAATCCGAAAACGACATTTTAAAGGCCAGAAAAAGCTACAGTTTGTGTTTTTTCTCATCAAAATTGTCTGGAAATTAAGAATTTTATGTCTATTTTAGGTGGGGGCTAAAATGGGGTGGTGCTGGCTCCAATATTGAACCCTGCCCTTATTAATTAACATACAAACGAATTAAAGAAACAATTTTAATTCATATTTTGACTTGTATGTTAGGCTGGTTCTATTTTGTAAAATGTGATTTTGACTTGTTAATTAATACACTCTTGTGACTATTACTCCAAAATTTCGATTTTATGGAATGGTTCTTTTTGCATATATATATATATATATATATATATATATATATATATATTATATATATATATATATATATATATATATATATATATATATATATATATATATACCTCTATTCTCTCTATATATACATATATATATATATATATATACTATATATATGCGTGTGTGTGTGTTGTCCATTGGTGCTCCATGGCTTGTTCCTTTCACGTTCCAATAACACAAAGAGTGTCTCCTGCTTTCTTTTGACCTTACACTAGGGTTCTTACTGGCATTTCCCGTAGGTGTTCTATCTCGCTTTGCACTACACTTACCACACTTTATACACCGAAACGGTTCATTTTTTTTAATGAACATAATGGTGTACGCGGAGATGCGTCAAAAATCCTCAATAGAAGATTGCATCTCACCCTCTCTTCCCTCTACCACCCCACACCACCCCCCGTCTCCTGGCCCCTATCATCGTTTGGGAGCTAACTGCTTTGATGGTAGAGTTGACGCAGCCAAAGAACTGCTGACTTATTCTGGTTCACGGTCTTCTTTCTTCGTCAACTTCACCAACAATCGCTCTGTCTACTCTAAATTTCCCATTATTGAACGCACTCTCTCCTTCTCTCAACCTCACCTGCTGTTCCGTACCAAAATTCAGTGGCAAACCGATGGCAAACCTTTCTGTTGCCTTTGACTTTCTCCATATTCAATTTTCGTCCAAAGGTGAAGTTAACTCATATCTGTAACTATGTTAATTGTTCTCGTGTAAATAATTTAAAGTTTTCTCAATTTTTTATCTTAATACAGTCGGCTTTATTCTCAGTTTACAAGGAAATTCATCCGTAGTGCTTATTTATGTCTTTTACCTTTGTGATCTATCTGAAGTCACATTTTCTCTTATTCTCCTCTTTTATGAAATTCTAATTCTTGAAGATTTCAATGTGCACAGCCAGCAATGTCTTTCCTCTGCTACTCATGAATCAGCTGGTGAACGTATTTCTAATTCTCTGTCCATAACAACTTGGAACAATTAACACAACTCACTACCCATCCTTAATCGTATTGGAGCCCAACATTCTAGGTCTTTACTTAACTTCCAACACTTTGTCGTCTTTCTCCAATGAGTTTTTTCGATCGCCTTCTAGTTTTCGTATCCAGCTGTATCTGTTAAAGTCTTAACCAAGAACGATCTTTACTACGGGAGAATAGGCATTATTGGTACTTCGGTGCTGCATTGTGACTTGCTAAGGTAATTCTTAGCCTTTCTTTCCAATTGTTATTGTTTACGGTTCCTCTAAATGCGCTGAGAGCTCAACAGATGCGATTCTCTCCTACATGGAGATTAACATTTCATACTCTTTTCCTTCAACTAAACTTTTCAAGAACCTTGATTAAACCACAATTAGATTGTGTTTAAACTATGCTTGTTAGTCTGTTAGACAAGAAAAGACACAGCAAGACAAGACAAGACAAGACAAGACAAGACAAGACAAGACAAGACAAGACAAGACAAGACAAGACAAGACAAGACAAGACAAGACAAGACAAGACAAGAAAACTGCCTTAAAGAATTGCTGTTGTCTTCAAACTCAAGAAATGGATTCAACCTCCTACATTTCCCTTGGACCATGATAAATCTACGAGTATACCACCCGTAATAAGAAAACCCCTTTCACCGAAGAAATGCAAATAATTTTTCTGGTGACTTTTGGAAACTCTAAATTCTTCCTCCTCATCTAATTTCTTCTGACGACTCCGCAGCTGTCTCACCTTCTTCTAAATCTGAACCCCATCGTAATAATGTTGCATCTAATTTTACTTCAGACGTTTCCGATGTAATTTCTCCTACTCTACTTTCCGCCAAATTTATTTATGACCTAGCATTGCAACTTCTAAACATGTTATTTTTCCTCTCTTCGATGGGAGGGGGGGGGTCCACTTTTAACCCTTTAGCTATCGTCATTCTGTTTTAATACTGTTCTTTCCAAAGTATGAATCTATTTGATTTTAAACAGGAAAAATGGAAACTTCTAAATTCTTCTAATTTTACCTCAGAGCGTCATCAAGAGAGCTATAGAGAGAGACGTTATCGGCGATGACATTCGACGAATTGATCAACTTTCATTTTTCTCCAATTCTAAGTCCTTTGATTTTCTCGACATTTCAATGAATTTTTGGCAGCGAGCTAAACATGTCGATAGTCTTCAATAGTGTCTAACACAAAATTTGATTTGTAAGCTTTCCTCTTTGGGAATCTTTCCTTTCCTCTGTAACATATATTGTTCATATTATAAGTCTATTAAATGGTGGTGTTCCACAGGGTTCTTTCATGTCCCTATCTCCTTTTCTACTTTCACTAAGCCAGTTTTAGTCTGATTTACTTACCCTAGATTTAACTAACTAGGTATCGATTAATTATGTTAAAAATTGAAATTTGCAGATTATTTGCAATAATTTTAATCCAATATCTATGTAATATGTATGTATATATATATGTAATAATAATATATGTAATAATAATATGTATAATAATAATAATAATAATAATAATAATATAATAACAAATATCTTCTTCTAATATAATAATAATAATAATAATAATATGTAATATAATTTTATTAATAATATAATAATAATAATATGTATATGTATATATATAATAATATATATTTGTATAATTAATTTTTATCTCTGCATATATTTTAATAAGGGAAAATTGTAGTAATAATAATAAGAATATATAATAATAATAATAATATGTAATAATAATAATAAGAATAAAAATGCTTAATAAGAATATAATAATAATATATATAGGATTAATAATAGTAATATATAACAATGTAAATAATAATATACATAATATATATATATATATATATATATATATATATATATATATAATTATATATATATATATATATATATATATATATATATATATATATATATATATATATATATATATATATAAAAGCAAAGGCGTTATAATTAGATTTCGTTTTCGGGCGTTGGGATAATTACACCCAAATCAGTGGTTGTTAGATAATAATAATAATAATAATAATAATAATAATAATAATAATAATAATAATAATAATAATAATAATAATAATAATAATAATAATAATAATAATAATAATAATAATAGTAGAAAATCACAGGATATACTCTAAAACAATAATAATGAAAAAAAAAACAAACGGTAATAGTAGCGCAGAGGGGCTTCACCCCCGATTTTCATAAAAATCACAGGATATACTCTAAAAAATAATAATGAAGAATAATAAAAAACAAACTTGGCGGTCTCTTTAGGAAAAAAATGTGTACCAAGGTTATTTAAACTCCATAGATTTTCATTTTGAGGATCCATCAGAGTTAGGATCTCATTTCACAGCTCCTCTAGTTCAGGTTAGGAAAAAGTTTTGTTAGGTATACACAGAGAAAATCTATGTTGAATTAACAAATCTTATCATAACCTGAACTATGAATGGGGATTGGCTTGAGTCTGTGGACCAAGAAAAAGATTTAGGTGTGATTATAAACAGTAATTTGAAAGTAGCTAATCAGTGTTAGGAAGCTAGAAATAAAGCTAATAAGATGCTGGGCATAATAAATCGCAATGTTGTTTACAAGAGCAAGGAAGTTATAAATGTAAACTGTATAATAGCTATGTTACCCATGCCAGTAATAGAGTATTGTGCACAGGTTTGGGCCCCTTATTTAAAAAAAGACTTAGATATGCAAGTGCAACGTGGGGCAACAGGATGATTTCTGGGTTTGAGGGTAAGAGCGAGGAGATGCTGAAGGAGTTAGGAATGTTTTCTGGCAGGCGATTTGAGGGGACATGGTACAAGTCTACAAAATATTTACATCAATTGATAATACTAATAAATTTTTCATAGTAGAGCATGGACAGGTGGGGGGATAATAAGAAAATTAAGAAGAAAGCATGCCATCTTGATATAAGAAAGCATGCATTCAGTAATAGGGTTGTTAAATTTTGGAATGGTCTGCCAGAGGGAGGTTGTTGAGTGTGACTCGATTGCAACATTTAAGAAGGGTTGGATAGGTATATGGATGGGTTGGGTATCATAATATATTTAGACGAAGCCAAATTGGCGGGTTTTTAGTTACAGTAGTTATTAATGTTAGACTACATGTGTGACCAAAATTGGATAGGTATATGGATAGTTTGGGTATCATATATATATTATTATTTTGACTAAGACCACATTGGTGGATTTTTAGTTGCAATAATTTGACAAGTCCTAGGGTGCTTTGTGGATTTGCATGAGCATGTTTGGTTAGTAGGTTGACTGGGACAGTCTCGACAGGCCCATGTGGCTTCTTACTGTCTTTATATTCTTAATGTCTTAATGTCTAGGATGGTCCTAAAACGAGCACGAGGCCCACTAATTTTTATAAAGCCTGGGGAGTTTTAAAAACTTTGAGAGGCTGTATTTTTTTCCAAAGACTTAAATCATTTCGTTTTTTTATTTTTATTATTATTTTTTTAGTGTATATCCCGTGATTTTTGAAAAAAAAAATTATAAGAAAATCCTATGGGAGTTTTAACAACTTTGAGAGGCTGTAACTTTTTTCCTTTGGTTTTAATTCTTTATTATTATTTTTTTATAAAAATCGGGGGTGAAGCCCCTCTGCGCTACTATTACCAACCAAACGTGGCTGTCTCTTTAGGAAGAAAAAGTTACAGCCTCTCAAAGTTGTTAAAACTCTCATAGGACTTTTCATATAAAAACAAAAGAAAAATAAACTCATCGCGGGCAGGTGGTTACACGCCTGGTTTACCAACATTGAAGGTGCGGGTTCAAAACCCAAAACCCTCAATAAGTGAAATGCTTAGGGATATATATATATATATATATATATATATATATATTTATATATATAATATAATAATAATATATATATATATATATATATATATATTTATAAAAGAACAATATATCCTATATCT
>JABUQX010129493.1:40000-51690 GCA_015478945.1 Trachelipus rathkii
ATATATATATATAGATATATATAATAATATATAATAATAATATTATATATATATATATATATAATATATATAAATAATATATGTATATATATATATGATATATATATATATATATATATATAATATATATATATATATACAGTATATACATATTATCTTCACATTCTGGATTACCTTACTGTTTTACTAGGCTCCATATCTATAATGAAAAAAAATTAATTATTAGTTTTATTATTATTATTATTATTATTATTATTATTATTATTATTATTATTATTATTAATATTAATTATTATTGTTATTATTTTCATTGTTGAATTTTGTTGTTGTTGTTGCTATTGTTGTGGTGGTGGTGGTGGTAGTAGTAGTAGTAGTTGTTTTGTAGTTTGTAGTAGTCAGTAGTAGTTGTAGTGTAGTAGTAGTAGTAGTAGTAGTAGTAGTAGTAGTAGTAGTAGTAGTAGTATCAGCAAAAATTCCAGTAGGTTCCAGTGGGTTTTAAGACAATATTATCTTAAAACTCACTGGAATCTACTGGATTTTTTTTGCTGGGTAGTAGTGGTAGTAGTAGTAGTAGTAGTAGTAGTAGTAGTAGTAGTAGTAGTAGTAGTAGTAGTAGTACTAGTAGTAGTTAACTTTCTTAATATCAGTCATTTTTGGAGTTAAACAAAAATATTTTATTATTATTATTAATTTTTTTTTTTTTTAATTTTGTCAGATTCAATTTTAAATAAGGTTATATAACACATTTTATTTCCAATATTCTAGAACTTTTTTTCTATTCTATATTTAAATTTTCTCAAGATTATCTTTGAAGACGCCTTAATGCAAAATTAAAAGATAAGTTGGTTTGTTATTCCTTTTATGACGCGTTTCGTCCATAATAAACTTTGACATCTTAAAAGGGGTATTATGAAATAACAAATACAATATTTTTGACTAGCCATGTAACATTAATTATATTTTTATTTATTTATTTTTAAATTTACATTAAATATTAACTTTAATGACGTTTCATTAAATTTTATATTAATTTCGGGGTTTTTATAATTTAATATAAAAGGTATCAGAATTTTTTTACTTTTGAACTTCACGGAGTAAAATATTTCGAAATTGTTATGAATATCCCCTATAGTTCTTATGAGTGGAGCAAAACATTAAAATTTTAAAATAATATAAACGAAATTAAAAATAAATTTAATGAAATGTAATTGAGGTTAAATATTATTTGATATAGACTTAAAAATTGAATATTTCTATTTAGTCAAAAATATTTTATTTATTATCTTGTAATATACCTCCGAAGATGGACGAAACGCGTCAGAAAAAAGAATTACAAACCAACTAATCTTTCACATTTGCACTAAGGCATTTTCAAAGATGATAACCTCGAGAAAATTAAATATATATCCCTTTCGCTCCCCACGTGGATTTAAATCTACATAACTTGATTTAGAATTTTCGACCTTATTCCCTGGAGCATAAGGACCATTTTTGCATGAAATGACTCGAGAAAAATCAGACAAACGCGAATATACTCTTAAATGTAAAAACAAAGCTGTCAATAGGCTTCTGGCCTTGATGAAAGACGGATGTGTGTCATTTTTTCGTCTGATGAGCAGTTTTTGGTATTTTTTTCCATAGGTTTTATTTAATTTTCCCTCTTAAATATTTTCTATGCTAAGAAATTTTTTTTTTCAAAAAGCATATATTTGGACTTTATATGTCATAAATAAAATGTTTACAAGATATTAAATAGTTATTTCAATTTTAACTTGTTTTGGGCACGAAAGGGATATTAGAAGAAGGTTTTAAGAATATTGGAAACAAAATGCAGAACCTCAATTATTATTATTATTATTATTATTATTATTATTATTATTATTATTATTATTATTATTATTATTATTATTAAACAATAAATCCGCATTTGTTTTGATATAATTTATTTTTATACATTTTTACAATCTAAATTATAAACTTCACATTTATTTTTCGTATATTTTAAATTATAGTTTTAATCTTACTTGTTATATTTGCAATAATTGTATTATTTTAATTTTAATTTTGGCTTCGTTCTTAAAATAAAGTCATATCCTTGAAAATGTCCAACGTGAGTGGACGAAAGTTTGGATCGTTTCAGAAGGCAATTATTTTATTCAAGAATTGTCCTAAAGAAAATTAACGAAAAAGTTAGGAAGGTTTTTAGGAATTTAAATTTTTTTTTACAATTATTATTATTATTATTATTATTTTATTATTATTATTATTATTATTATTATTATTATTATTATTATTATTATTATTATTATTATTATTATTATTATTATTATCTTTAATAATAATTATTATTATTATTATTATTATTATTATTATTATTATTATTATTATTATTATTATTATTATTATTATTATTATTATTATTATTATTATTATTATTATTATTATTATTATTATTATTATAATAAACATAAATTAAAAATTAAAATTATTATTATTTTATTATTATTAATTATTATTATTATTATTATTATTATTATTATTATTATTATTATTATTATTATTATTATTATTATTATTATTATTATTATTATTATTATTATTATTATTATTATTATTATTATTATTATTATTATTATTATTATTATTATTATTATTATTATTATTATAATGTATGAGTGAGTGTGTGTGTGTGTGTGTGTGTGTGTTAATATTATTATTATTATTATTATATTATTATTATTATTATTATTATTATTACTTATTTAGAAATTCTATATCAGCTTTTGTTTTAATATAAGTTTTACTTTTAGCTTCCAATTCACGAAATATTTTCTTCTAATTTCCATTTAATTTTCTTAAGAAAGTATGAGGCATATTTATATTTATTAGTTCCTGACCGGTTTCGTCCGTAAAACTAGGACATCACTGAGTTTCGATTCTAAAACAATTTGGATAATTCTTTATACCAAGATTAAAATTATAAATTATTAAATTTTAGGTAGCATTTCATATTATATTTAATCTAAGGGACATTACGTTAAACTTTATGTTAATGTCAGGTTTGTGATGTCTTATGTAATAAGCTTCAGCTATTTTCAGTTTTTGAGCTTCGCATGAGGAGTGTAAAAAAGATTAAATATATGAAATGCTATCTAAAATTTAATATTTATAATCTTAAATCTTCAGCCATAAAGCTCAGGCTAAATTCAGTGATAGGCGAGCTGAAAGAAGGCGGGGTTTTACGGACAGGCCCTTATATAAATTTTAACAATTGAATTCGTATATACTTATATACTTCTCTAGATTAATATTAAGGAAATTAAATGAATATCAGAAAAAAATATTTAGGGAGTTGGAAGCAAAAAGTAAATTATTATTATTATTATTATTATTATTATTATTATTATTATTATTATTATTATTATTATTATTATTATTATTATTATTATTATTATTATTATTATTATTATTATTATTATTGCCTCCACAATCAATTTATTATTATTATTGTCATTACTTATTATTATTATTATTATTATTATTATTATTATTATTATTATTATTATTATTATTATTATTATTATTATTATTATTATTATTATTATTACCTTCACAAACTTATTATTATTATTATTGCATTACCTTCATAATCAAGTTATTATTATTATCATCATTATTATTATTATTATTATTATTATTATTATTATTATTATTATTATTAGTAGTAGTAGTAGTAGTAGTAGTAGTAGTAGTAGTAGTAGTAGTAGTAGTAGTAGTATTACTATTATTAATATTATTATCATTATTATTATTATTATTATTATTGTTATTATTATTATTATTATTATTATTATTATTATTATTATTATTATTATTATTATTATTATTATTATTGCATTACCTTAACAATCATGACATTATTATTATTATTATTATTATTATTATTATTATTATTATTATTATTATTATTATTATTATTATTTAGGAATTCAATATCAGCCTTTGATTTATAAAAGTTTTTGATTTTATTTCCAAGTTTCTAAATAGTTATTTCTGTACATAGTTTAATTTTCTTAAAATAATCTTTGAAAACAATTTACATGAGAAGAAGAAGATATATTTATTTACATTTCCCGACGCGTTTCGTCTCTAAACTTGAGACATCTTCAGAGGATTGATTCTTATGAGCGAATGAGTCTTAAATTAATATATAATAATTAAATCAAATGATATTTAGTCTAACAGATAATACATTAAATTTTATGTTAATGTCTGGTCTGCGTGTTTTGATGTAGAAGGCCTCCGCAATTTTAAGTTTCTGGACTTCACATGATCCGTATATTATTGTGAAGTGTTTAGAAATATTGCTAATAGTTGATTGACCATGTGCCGTTTTGAAATGTTCAAAGATTTTGCTGGGACTGTAGCGATGTTGATATGCCCTGTCCGACAATCGATTCGTCGTGTAACCAATATATGTCGACGTACAGTCTGACTCAGGGCAGTTAAATTGGTACACAACGTGATGGTTGTCAGTCAAAGCATCTCTTGTGCTAAAGGAGGATGACAGTTGTTTGGATTTATGGTATAGTCTGACTTTCCCAGCAAAATTTTTGAAGGTTTCAAAACGGCACATGGTCAATCAACTATTAGCAATATTTCTAAACACTTCACAATAATATACGGATCATGTGAAGTCCAGAAACTTAAAATTGCGGAGGCCTTTTACATCAAAACACGCAGACCAGACATTAACATAAAATTTAATGTATTATCTGTTAGACTAAATATCATTTGATTTAATTATTATATATTAATTTAAGACTCATTCGCTCATAAGAATCAATCCTCTGAAGATGTCTCAAGTTTAGAGACGAAACGCGTCGGGAAATGTAAATAAATATATCTTCTTCTTCTCATGTAAATTGTTTTCAAAGATTATTTTAAGAAAATTAAACTATGTACAGAAATAACTATTTAGAAACTTGGAAATAAAATCAAAAACTATTATTATTATTATTATTATTACCTTCACAAGCTTATTATTATTATTGCATTACCTTCACAATCATGACATTATTATTATTATTATTATTATTATTATTATTATTATTATTATTATTATTATTATTATTATTATTATTATTATTATTATTATTATTATTACCTTCACAAACATTATTATTATTGTATTATCTTCACAATCAATTTATTGTTATTATTATTATTATTATTATTATTATTATTATTATTATTATTATTATTATTATTATTATTACCTTCACAAATATTATTATTATTGTATTACCTTCACAATCAATTTATTGTTATTATTATTACCTTCACAAACATTATTATTATTATTATTATTATTATTATTATTATTATTATTATTATTATTATTATTATTATTATTATTATTATTATTATTATTATTATTATTAAAGACACAATCATGAGACTACTAGTCATAAATAAAAGTACAATAAAAGCACAATAATTCTATTGATGTCACTTTATATATATATATATATATATATATATATATATATATATATATATATATATATATATATATATATATATATATATATATATATATATATATATATATATATATATATATATATATATATATATATATATATATATATACTAACCTCTTGGTTACACTACACTATTAAAGACAGCTTCTGCACAACCTTTTCTGACGAAAATGCCATGCAGAATAAAATGGAAATTATCTTTTAGGCCTTAAAACTCAGGCTCGGAGAAGATCTCTGCTGAGATGCCAGAGAGTCCCCTCCTCCACGGAAACTCTTCGTCTTAACCATTACGCTCATTTTAGGTAGTATGGATCCTCATTTACTTTCCTTTCGATATATCGATATACTTACAATGTTTCAAAGACACTCATGCAGATCTCTCTCTCTCTCTCTCTCTCTCTCTCTCTCTCTCTCTCTCTCTCTCTCTCTCTCTCTCTCTCTCTCTCTCTCTGAAATATATATATATATATATATATATATATATATATATATATATATATATATATATATATATATATATATATATATATATATATATATATATATATATATATATATATATATATATATATATATTTATATATATATATATATATATATATATATATATATATATATATATATATCTATATATATATATATAAATATAATATATAAATATATATATATATATATATATATATAAAAATATATAAAATAATATATGTATATGTAAATATCTACGTTTCTAGCGAAGTATATACATATATCTAATATATAACTAATATATATATATATATATATATATATATATATATGGTAGAAAGTGAGAGAGACATTTAGATGAATGGGCAAGCAGGTGAAAAAAGAGTAAAAGACAAGACTCAAGCACGTGATAAACTAATAAATATACAATGACAGACAACTCAACCAATTATTCCTAAAATAAATAAATGTTAATAAATAAATAGGATATTTAATACATTATTAATACAAAAGGAATTTAGCAACTTCGCAGAAATATTAAATACAGATATGTCAAATTAAGCCGTTTTCGTTTTTGCATTTGTGCTTACGAAACGTAGGAAATGCTCAAGTTTGATTTCGTTTTTGTCAAACTTAGCTCAAAATCGTAAGAAATACTTACAAAACGTAAGGAATTTTTTTACTATTTTCTGTGTTTTCTGAATTTAGCACGTTCTTACGAAAATATGTAAACAAAAAAGGAAGCAGGCGAGAAATTATTTTAAATTTTTTTTTTCTTTTTTTCTTTTTTTACATTGGATAAGGAAGGTTTGTGAGTAATACCTTTAAAAATAATAATATTGTGCATTAAATATTCGTGTGGTATTCTTCATATTTTCCCCCGTTTAATATATTCGTAAAAAAATCAAATGATAATGTTTTCACCACGTAGTAGTCTTTGTCTAATTAGCTTTGCCTAATTTCCTTCTGTCTAATTTCCTTCTGTCTAATTTCTTTCTGTCTAATTTCTCTCTGTCTAATTTCTTTCTGTCTAATTTCTTTTTAATCGATGAACTCCATCACAATAGTTGATCAATTATTTGTAATATAAACCATTTGTTGTTTTTTTTATTTCTGTGTATTCCATCCAAATCGACGTGCTCCATCACAACAGCTGATTCTAATTGTTTGTAAACAAAAGTAAACTACTAGGAAATCGTGGTCGTTTATGCACGAAATTCGTGCTAAAACTGTGTAAGCATTTCTTACCAAGCGCAAGCACAAATGACAAAAACAAAACGATTTAAATGGAGAAATATTATAAAACTGAAATATTATATTACATAAATATTAAATACAGATATATTATAATTCAAAAATATTGTAATACAGATATATTAATTACAGAAATACTATAACAAAAATATAATACAAAAAATATTAATTACAGAAATATTGTAATGCAGAACAAAAAATATAATACAAAAATATTAATTACAGAAATATTACAATGCAGAACTTTTATATTAATATTATATTAATATCAGATAAATAAAATAAAAAATTTTGAATTTCGAATATTAAGAAATCCAAAAAATAATGCACAGATTCTTAATGCGCAGTTTCATCTGACATACCTCCCAATCTGCATAATTTAGGCCTATGTCGCAAAGTAGTTCTGCCATATATAATTAAACAACAATTTTGTTGGCCTAAAACTTTAATTAATTCATCTATAACAAATGTTTTCAAGGTTAATTTAATATTTAAATTAAGTTAAATAAATAAATAAAAAAAGATAAACAGGAAATATATGCTAATGAAACAAGGATTGGTATATTTTTCTATAAATTATTAACCACAGAAAGGCATAAAATTTCAAACCAATAAATGCAGTGCGCTGGTGCCACATCTACTTTTTTATATATGGGCATAAATTACTATATATATATATATATATATATATATATATATATATATATATATATCTTTTACAAAACACAATAAGAATATATATATATATATATATATATATATATATATATATATATATATCTTCTTTATATATATATATATATATATATAGGACCTGTTTTAAACCACATCCCTCAAAATAATTTATGCTATGTAAAGTTGGTAAACCTGTGAAATAAATGCATTTTAAGATTCTGAATTTGCAATAATATTAACGAAATGTAAAAAGAAATATTTTTTTGTTTTTTTGTGCTTCACTGAAGGCATATGAAAATAAATAAGTTTATATATATATATATATATATATATATATATATATATATATATATATATATATATATATATATATATATATATATATATATATATATATATATATATATATATATATATATATATATATATATATATATATATATATATATATATATATATATATATATATATATATATATAAACCAACCTAGAAAAAATCATACATGTAAATAAAAAATAAAAAGCTACAGAAAAAAAAATAACATTTTTGATTTTAGCAAGCAATTTCATCGATGAAACTTAAAAAAAAATTATTTTATTCTAATATTTATTAATACCACCTTATATACTATTATAATTTTAGATCGAGCAAGCTTCGGTGTGAATGACCTTGAATCCGTACATTACTTCCCGAGGGCAAAAGTTGCCAAATAGTATTTTAAGTTTACGCTTTGGAGAAAATATTATTTTTTCTTTTTATATCCTTTTTAGGGGGTTCGAGCCGACGGAGGGACAGGGGGACAGAGGTCGTCCCCCGGTAGCCCGAGAAACCCCGACTCTTGCTATCGTTCTTGTTTACCCGTGGGATTTGCTTTAGTTAAAAAAGAAAAAATTCAACATTTGGCACCTTTGCTGCTGCTCACTCGAGTAGCGAGTTTCTTGGAATTCTCAGAAAACGGTAATATCATACAAGTTTTTCAACATTTTTAACTATTTTAAATTTTTCAAAAGCGTTATTTTTTTTTATTTTTTTTTTTTTTCTTTAGTCCTGATTAATAAAATGTTATTTATTTTCCTGTACCTGTTATGGTTTTTTTGTTACGTGCATGTTGCTTTCTGGAGGCTGACCATATATATATATATATATATATATATATATATATATATATATATATATATATATATATATATATATATATGTAAATATTTTTTACTTTAATATATATATATATATAACTAACTATATATATATATATATATATGTATATATATATATAACCTTATATATATATATATATATATATATATATATATATATATGCAGTTATATGTATATATATATATATATATATATGCTACATTCTACTTTTTACATTCTACATTCTACACCATCTCTCTGGTAGGACTTTCACCCTGTCAGTTGGGCCAGCATCTTCTTTCCTTTGGCCTCGAAACTCTTGATCCTGGAGCACTCTAGAAAACTCTTTCTCAGCCCAATGGTTTTCGATGCTAGTCCTTGAGTTATATACTCAGGTAGGGTTTTCACCCTTTCAATGGAACTAGCATCTTCTTCCATTTGGCCTCCAAAATCGTTCTCCCAGAGCTCTCCAGAAGATCGTGTTTCTAGGCGCAAAAGTTTCCGATGCTGGTCCAGGAGTTTTTCAAGCAAAAAAACAAAGTAAAGGGCCGGGTTGCTAGCCCTGTCGCCCTTGAACTGTGCGAAGAAATTCTTCTTATGTCCTGACTGCGTCAAATATCCATTCTTCTAATAATACCATTCCTATCTGATATATATATATATATATATATATATATATATATATATATATATATATATATATATATATATATATATATATATATATATATATATATATATATATATATATATATATATATATATATATATATAACAAAAAGTAAGTATATATATATTTTTTACTTTATATCTATATATATATATATATATATATATATATATATATATATATATATATATATATATATATATAATATATATATATATATATATATATATATATATATATATATTTATATATTTATATATATATATATATATATGTATATATATATATATATATATATATATATATATATATATATATATATATATATATATATATAATAATAATATATATAGCAATATAACTAACTAACTAACTTACAATATATATATATGTCAATATATATTTAAATATGTAATAATAATTTCTATAATATATATATATATATATATATATATATATATATATATATATATATATATATATATATATATATATATATATATATATATATATATAGATGGTCAGATTTTTTAATGCTCACAGTATGTAACTAGAGAACGGCAGGTCCTACAGTAAAACAAATTATATATTTGGAATCAGCCGAAAATTCTAAGGATGGGATTTTTTTTTTTTTTTTTTTTTTTGCTTATTCATCGAAAATATTTTAAAAATTAGACGGGGGACAGAGGGGGGGACGTTTCATACCCCGGAGGGGATGGTCGGAGGAACCCCCGCGACACCCAAAGACCAAAGAGCGGGGGTTCCGGAGACCATCCCCGGAGGGGGGGATTAGTCCCCCCCGTCGTCCACCGGGAGGCCGAGAGACCCCAACTCCTGCCATCTTTGCGGTTTACCCTATGGTATTCCTTTAGTTAAAGTAATACCAAAGTGTTTTTGGAAGTAAAATTATTCTTTTTTTAACTAAAGGAATACCATGGGTAAACCGCAAGATGGCGAATCAGCCTCTCAGCCTCCGGTGAACGGCTGAGAGGAACTAATCCCCCTCGAGATGGTCTCCAGAACCCCGCTCTTTGGTGTCTTTGGGTGTCGCGGGGTTCCTCAGATATCCCACTCCCGGAATAGAGCGTCCCCACTCTGTCCCCCGTTGGCTCAAACTAATCAGTGAGGTACGATTAACAGCAAAATCCATCATACACTCGGCTGTTCAAACAGCATAATTTGTTTTTGGGACTCCCTGCCGTTGCTACTGTGACGATAAACAAATCTGAAACCATATATATAATAACAATATATATGCTGTATAATATATATGTATATATATATTTATATATATATATGTAATATATATATAATATATGTATATATGTATATATATTTATATATATATAATAATAATAACAATTTATATATATATGTAAATTAGGTTTATATATAAGAATGTAATAATATATGTAATAATATATAATATATATATATATATATATATATATATATATATATATATATATATATATATATATATATATATATATATATATATATATATATATATATATATATATATATATATATATATTAGTGATGGGACGATTCCAAATTTCCAGCCGATGCCGATTCCGATACCGATACCAGTCAAAAGTGCCGATTCCGATTCCGATTCCAATTCCGATTCCTATTCTTTTGAAACCAATGTCTTCAACTATTGAAAATGGTTGCAAATCCACTGCGATCATTTCTCCAATAAGTCTGTGAATCTTCTTGGATTTAGAGTCATTTATATGCCATATTTTGGTTTTGTTAAGAGTGTCAATCAAAGTTGGTTGCTTAGAACATTGCAACTCAGTTTTACTCCTTTTAGTTTCTGAAATATTTACCGTAAGAGATCTTTTCCTTTTCTGTTCTTGTCTTTCCTTTTCTTCTTTCTCCTTTAATTCTTTTGGGTGTTTAGTATTTAAATGTTTAGGCATATTTGTTGTTGTAA
>JABUQX010129494.1:0-27500 GCA_015478945.1 Trachelipus rathkii
AACTTTAGAATTGTCAAATGAGAAGTATGAAACTTTCCATTTATATTTTATATAGTATATATATATATATATATATAATATATATATATATATTTATATATATATATATAAATATATAATATTATATATATATTTATATATAATTTAATATAGTATATATATATATATATATAATATATATAATATATATAATATATATTATATATATATAAATATATATATTATATAGATATAATTATATATATATTATACTATATATATATTTTATATTATAATTAAAATTATAATATATATTATATATATATATATATATATATTATATATATTAATAGTATATATATATATAATATTATATAATATATATTATATATATTAATATATATATTATTATATATATATATATATGTAATATATATATATAATAATATTAGTAATATATATATAATTATATATATTATTATATATATATATTGAATATATATATTATATAATATATATATATAATATATATATATTATATATATATATATTATATAATATTAAATATATATATAATATATATATATATTTATATTATTATGTTTTTATATCAAAATCCATATTTCAATCACTCATTGGCCTAATTTGATTATTATTTCGCAATTTTAATTTAGTTGACCTGATATTATGCCTTAAAAATCTTATTAAATTGCTAATGATAATTTTAAATTAAATTTTAATCTTCAAAGAAACTTCTAATTTAATAATAATAAATAACTGAAATTGGAAGGAACTATACTTCCTGCTATCGCGTGGAAAATATGGTTTAATTTCCATTCAAAGTACTTCATAAAATATACTTTCACTTGCATTGACTATACTTCACATCCGTAAAGCATTAATGAAAATTGTGTGTATCAAGTCTCCGAGTGTTTTAAAATAGTTACCATTAAGTCATATTTATATTTATTTTGTTTAAGTTCATAATTTTTAATTATTTATGAGAAAAAGAATAAGTTAAAAATTTATGGTTATTCCTATCATATTTATTTTTCAATTTCCATTTAAATTTAAATTATTTTTATTGATTTTGTTGATTTAAGCCTAACAAATAATAATTTGTTAGGGTGGCAATAGATTGATTTATTATTGGTTTAATAATTATATATATAATATATATATAATATATTTAATTATATATATAATATATATATATATATATATATATATATATATATATTATATATATATATATATATTATAATATATATTATATATATATATATTTATATATATATATATATATATAATTATATAATATTATATAATTTACGTTTCTTAAGGAAGGTTAAAAAAATATAATATTTAAAGTAAAAAGTTAAGGGTCTTCAGAACCGGTGTCAAAATTGAGCATACAAAACTAATCAAATAGAGTAATTTGTTTTCACAGATGACAATATAACTCCTCACAGAACAAGTTACTCAGTTGAGAGATATTTTTTCTTGTGGGACTTTGGAAAACCTTGTCATTTGACGACTTTGCATGCTCAAATTTGACATCGGGTTTTGAGGACCCTAAATTTGTCCATTTGAGCAGTTTTTCTTTTGTGTGAATTGCCTAGGTTGGTAGGTTTCCCATGACATTTCAATGCCTAATGGTTTACGCCTTTCTCTTTTTTGGTACTTCTCACCTCATCCTCTGACAAACTACAGATACACCTTTTAGCCACTACCAATTACATATTACTTATAATAACAACATCTTCAGGCAACATATTACAGACATTTTCGCAACTTTTTCCCTTTATATTTCTTCTCTTTGTGGGGGAGAAGAATCTGCCCACAAGCGAATTTCGAGTTGCCGAAGGCGACTAAAGGAACAGGGCAGTTGGTGGCTACTCATACACTATCTTTTGCAGGAATGCTAATGTATTCCTCGGAAAAGATCATGATCGTTTAACAACTCTATATTTCGGCGAAAATGTATGAATCTAATTGAGTACACCCCCCCCCCCCCCCCCCCCCCCCCCCCTTGGAATGTCAGAGAATAAATGTTGAGGACGAAGAGGAATATAGTGATGGATGATTTAGAAAAGGCAAATTTGATTTGCTGCTGTGATTAACAAAGTGAAAGGAACTGTGAATGTGAGTGTGTCGTCGTGAAAAATGTGTATGTGCTAGTGTGGAAAGGAATGAGAGAGGGGAGAGAAGGATTTGAATAATGATAGGTAACCTGTGTTACAGAGTTATGACAGATTTGTGAGAGTATAGATATTCTAATGCGTTAAATAAGTTTAAAAAGTTAAGCTATGGTGGTTGACATATGTCTATCTGAGGGTATGTTGAGTTAGTAGACATGGTGGTCGCCACCCCAAGTTGACGACGAGTATCCACACAATATTTGAAAGTGAGTAATGACCTTTGAGCGAGTTCGATCGAAAAATCGATTCCCTACGGGAAGCAATTTTTATCACGCGAGCATACACACACTCCGGTTACGTACCCGTGCGCTCCCGTAGGGGGGCGCTGCCCACCTAAAAATTGAAATCGTAGAAGGCTGAAATTTGAAGAAAGGATTCGGTGCCGGATTCAGAGTCGGAATTAGACACGATTACGGAGCCGCACCGGTGTGCTGGCTCCGGTCGGTCCGAGTTAATAAATATTTGTATAATAATACAAAATTCTGTATCTTTTATATGTTATCGAACTGTAGAATCTGAATTGATGAGTTATAATTTCGTAAAGGTGTCTGGACCCTGAAGGCGTCCCAGTAGAAATGAAAAATGCATAAGAAGAAATGAGGAAAGAGTCGGTTTGTCGAAGTACAGAGAGGAGGAGGTCGGAGTCCAGAGGTTCGGAGTAGACAATGGCACCGATTCTGGAGCCGGTGCGGTGCTGAGTTAATAAATATTCGTTTAGTTCCATATTGGTATCAAAATATATGTTTATAAGGCCGCTAGAACTGAATATGAGGGTTTTTAAGTCGAGAAGCTGTGTCTGGGGGAGCCCCGGGAGGGTTCCCAGAAGAAGGCCATGAGCGCAAAACAGAGTGGGTGGAAGAAGAAGGAGAAGGATGATGAAAGAGTCTGAGAAGAGTCAGAGTGGGTTACCGACAGGTGCTGGAGCTGGTGCGGTGCTGAGTAGTAAACATTCGTTTGTTATTTATTTATAGTTTCATTTTACATTTTTCTTTGTGTTTAATTTTGTTTTCAATTTAAATTTTTCTTTATTTATTTCAAATTTTTATTATTTTTATTTATTTTTATTTATTTTGTTAAAAATATAATTTTTACTAAATTTTTTATGCCTTTTCATGTTTATAACGTCAAAAATTTGTGTTTCACCTTTAAGCACTAAATCAGTAAATCAGTTAAATCAAACTGCCCTCCCGACCTCATCAACCCCTATGATCTATTAATGTCTATTGATCCTATTGACTAATGATTTATTGATCATTATTCAAGTCATATTTTTACAATAATATTTATATTTTAAACATTAATTTGTAAAATTGTAAATCAGTAAATCAAACTGCCTCCCAGCCACCTTCCTATCCTTTCGATCTACTGATCGATGATCTTATTGATTCAAGTCAATTTTTTACCAAAATTTTGTTTACATACCCTAAATCAGTAAATCAACTGCCCCACCACCCTTCCACCCCTCATCGATCTACTGTCTATTGATCTATTGATCTATTGATTCAAGTCATATTTTTACCAAAATTTTTAAATGTTACATACCTAAAGCAATTAATGCCAGTAATCAAAATCTCTCCCACCCCATACATACCATTATGCAATTGATCTAGTCGTTACGTCTCTATGACTCCTGGAGTAGGAAGATCAGCTTTTATTCTTTTCTATGTTTAAAGACTTAAAGACATTTTGCAATTTTAACACCCTTAACAGTCAAATCAGTAAATCACACCACCTAACCTCCCTTTGCCCTCTCCCACATCGCTATGATACTATTGTCTTATGTTTACATGTCAAGTTCGAGGTATCATTTTGGAATAAACAAGCTTAAATCAAATGATCTTCATACATGACCACGAATATAATGCTAACGTAACAAATTTTTCACATTAATAACGCTATCATAGCATCACTTGAACTAAAAATATAATGTACAACGGCAAACCTAACACACCTTAAGCACGAATAAACTCTGTTAACATTAACAAAGTCCACATTGAAGACAGTTTAAGTAATTAGCATAGCTTAGCAAACACGTAAACCTTATTCACACATTTGTCAAGCATATCTCTAACAACAAAGTTTTACACTTAACATCAGTAAATTTAGCAAAAAAATTATATAACCTTACCTACTAACATAACATAAAAATACAAAGTTTTATCCAAACATAACATTAAATAAGTTCTTTGAATAAAATATACTTTACAATCCTTAAAGCAGTAAATCAGTAAATCAAATCACAGCCCCTCCCCTCTCAACCACCCATCCATGATCTATTGATCTATTGATTCTGGTCACATTTCGAGTATCATTTCGATAACCAAAGCATAAAAATAAGTTCTTATATATACTAACCATCGAATGTAGCGTAGCCCAGTGTAATTAATAAAGCTAACATAGATAACTTGACACTATGAATGTAATGACAACGAAAACGATGAAACAGGTTCGGTTTTAGAGTATCATTAGAAAAACTTCCATACTTACAACAGTAAAAGTAACTAACACAGTGTACAAAACGAACCTATTCACACTTTTTTCAAGCATATCTCTAATATCAATGTTAATTTTAGATAATAAAAATGGTAATTATTTAATAAAAATTTATCATAAATCTGTTAATTATTCATAGATGACCAGCGAATCTTACGCATCGTAAACGTAGGTTTTACATTAACATAGTAATATTTAACAAAAAGTTATCAAAACCTTACCTAACGATAATTGCGAACATAACAAATTTTATCCAAACATAACATAAAATAACAATTAAAAAATAATATAAAAATAAAGCTTAAAAAAAATATCATGTATAAGTGTAATAGTTTACTGATTTAAAGCAGATAAATCAATAAATCTAAATTCAAACCACCAGCCGTCGCTCCCCTCATCCCCCTTCCATGATCTACTTATCATTGATCTATTAATTCAAGTCATATTTCACAGTATATTTGGATAACTCAACAAAAAATAAGTTCTTATTAGACTGAAAAAAATATTTTCCTAACGTACCAAATTTCTACATCAATAAAGCTAATCACATCAGCTATCCTGAATAAGAACTATAATGTACAAACGACAAACACATACACATACCTACGCGATGAATAAACAACCACATTAACAAAGTTTTATTCTTAACAACAGTAAAGTAACTAACATTGCATACAGGAAGTAGCTTATCACCCTTTTTCACATCATTATCTGAACATATCTTTGATTATTTTACATTAACCATAGTAATTATTTAAACGAACATTTATCATAACCTTACTAATATTTCAAAGACCAACGAATATATGCTAAGTAAACAAAGTTTTCAATCAATAAAGCAACATATCATATACCGACTAAGAATATAATAACAACGACAAATCTAAACATACCTCACTATGAATTAATCTGCCTAACATCACAAAGTTCCCCTACTTATGCAAAGGTAAAGTAGCGTAACAGACATACAAGAACTCAATGTATCCCGCTTTCCTACATATCAGCAACAGCTAAAGCAGTATTATTTAACAAAATCCCGAGCATAGGACACTATCAAAGGATAGCACCATCTGAAATATTAATGGATACGTTACCTTATCAAAGCTCACTATATTCAATATACACGTTATTTTGAACTATGAATAACGTAGACATTAGCAAAATTCTAAGGCAAACCATAACATTACTCAGCAAAAAAACTTAACCTTAAGCCCACGTTCTAACAACACACCACAGTAACACAGTAATAGTCTACAAAACTTATAATTTTCTCTACACAAATCAGTGTGTAATTTCACATTGTCATATAATATTTAACAAAAACCGTTAAACAGAAATTAAAATTAGCCTAACATTATCTAACATTACAGAATGGGGAAAGATCCTACATATAAGAAAACTATATTTGGAATAGCATTAACATTAACACAATTTGGAGCTATAATAGTTCTCAACCTACCTCTTCATTTACACAAGCAAAATCAACCTTTTACCTGCCTTTCAATTATATCGCAGCAGCTAAGCAGTATTATCTAAACAAAAAATTCGCTTTAACAAAGTGTCCGAAATATCAAAGATACCCGCATCTTGGAACTATGAAATTGATTACTACATTCATCAAAGTTCATTGCATATAAAATATACGATCATTTGAACTAAATAAACGTGGACATTAGCAAATTCTCTGTTACACTCAGTAAAAACCTAGTCGTCAGAATCAACTGAATAACGCTAAAACTTAAACCACTATACCTTCATTTAAAATAGCCGAAAAGCCAAGAAACGCGTATTAACTTCCGATAGCACTATTGCTTATAACATTATAGTTTTAATTTTATTTTTAGACTACATTTTTAATTTTAATTAGGCCGTTATTATGTTATGATATTATAATTATAGTAGAATTTTTTTAGTTTTATCCTTTGAATTACTATTTATTTTAAAATTTAGTAAATTTTTTTTCTATTTATTTTGTACTAAAAAAATCTGCTTAAAAGAGAGAGAGAATCATTTATTTTTTACTATTATTCTATTATTGTTATTTTTATTCTGTTTACTATTAATAATAATCTTACGCCCGTATTTTTGTAAAATCTCCATTTTTTGTGTTTATTTTCTGCGACTCATTTCGTATAATTTCCCTTTTTTTATCCCGAAATGAAAAAAGAACTGACATAGGCTATCCTTAAAGTAAAAAGAAACAACATTTATAATATTATTGATGATTATGCACATTTAATACCTACTTAGCAACGTACATTTAGATCATAATATAATGACCAAATTATAACCCTATTATTATTATATTATATATAGCGTAGAATACTTGAAACAAAAAAAAAAACTCTCAAAAACTACAATAGCTACAGGGAAAGAAACATTGTGAATCCTGGCAAAATTTACCGAGGAAACTGTAAAAAAAAAAAAACATATCTCGAAAACTACAAAGCACAGGGAACGAATACATTTTTAAGATCGTTATTTATTTAGTAAAAAATGTTAATTAAAAAAAAAAAAGCATAAAACATAATTAAGTGCGGTCTTGGACATAGATATATTATATATATATATAATATATATAAAAATATATATAATATATATATATATATATATATAACCGATAGAATATATATATATACTAGAATATATATATATATATTTATATTATATAATATTTATATATATATATATATATATATATATATAAACTATAATTATATATATTATATTGTAATATATAACGCAATGTAGGGGGCCGAGCCGACGGGAACACAGGGGGGACGATTTCCATACCCCGTAGTAGGGGAGGGGCGGAGAACCCCCGCGACACCCAATACCAAAGAGCGGGGCCGGAGACCCTCCCCGGAGATGGGGAATTAGTCCTACCCTGTAGTTCCCCGAAAGACCGAGAGACCCCGACTCTTCTATCGAGTACGGTATACAATTGGGGACTTGTTAAAAAAAATGCAAATTTAACTAGAAATTATTTATTTAAAACGACTTAACAATAAAAGGTCTCCTAAATCAGGCTCTCTATATCATTACTATAATATTAACAATAACTTTTTATTTTTTTATTTTTTTTACGAGTTTCCGAACTAAAATTTACGATTCAAAAATGTATGCTTTTCGCTTAGCTATTCGTTAGTTTATATATATATAGTTATATATATATATATATATTATATATATATCAATAAATTATTATATTGATATTTATATATATAATTTATAATTAATAAATATATATAAATATATATAAATATATAATAATATACTTTATATAGTATATAATATATATATATATATATATATATATATATTATATTTATATATATTTATATATATGTATATATATATTTATATATATAAATATATATATATATATTATATATATATATTTATTATATAGATATTATATATAATTATATATATATATATATATTATATATATAGATAATTATACATTATATATATTATATATATATATAATATTTATTAAATATAATATATATATAATATATATTATATATATAGATATATATATATAATATATACAATTTTCCGCACTAAATAGACCAGCATTCCAGCAATGTATCCTTTTCCCGGTAGCTGTGTAGGTTTTGAGATATGGATTGTGGCTCTTTTTATAGAGCTCTTATATATATATATAATATATAATATAAGTTATATATATATATATTATATAAGATATATTTATATATTATAATATATATATATATATATATATATATATTATTATTAAAATATAAATATATATATATATATTAATTATATAAATAAATACTATATATATAGCACACTCCAAAGGAAAATTAAAAAGGAACTAAGTTACAAGCATTCGTGTTTTTCAACACATTCAAGGCGTAAGAGAAAATCTTGACAACAGACAAAGATGAAAACTAGGTTAAAAAAAAAAATACCATATTTTAGTGCCCAGCATAATTACTATTAGAAAGAACGTAATAAAAGTCTTCCTTTCCTTGACATGTTTATTCAGAGAACTAATAATGAATTTGTATTAAGCATTTATAGAAACTCCACGATCTTAATTCATTGCATATTATTTGCTCATCATGTGTAGTGAAACGGGCGTCTTCCTACTATGTACTCAGAGCTTAAGTTGAGCCCAGAGTGTGCGACGATGAAAAGGATGAATTATGGAAATTGGTATTAAAATTGCATACCAAAAGAATTCTTGAAAGACTGATGTAGAAAAGTAAGAAAAACATTTTATTTACCTTATCTGATTAACCAGAAACATCTAATAAAAATACATATTAAATTACCATATACGAATTTTCTTAAGGTTGCTTCATTACTGAAACATTTTAATATAAGAGTAGTATTCACATATGATAACACCATTAGAAAAACATTGATCAAAAACTACCTTTCTAAAATAGTGTGTATATATACAATTCCTGTAAGGATTTGATAAGTTTTACATCGGACAAACTGCAAGGACTTAAGATTAGAGTTAAACCAGCACAAAATAGATTTAGCAGCTGCAGCATAATAATGCACTTCTTTCATACATTGATCAAGGATGAACATTAGAATTGATGGCTCTCATCAAATGAAATCATTAAATCTTCTTCCATTAGTCTCTAGAAACATCCAGTGATCGTGCATAATTAGGATTTATCGGAAAATATGTAAATAATAGTCTATGGATTATTAATTGACATTTTTTGATTGCATTTTAAAATAAGTATGTCATTAGAGAGAAAATTTAATATTACATATGTTTTGTCCGTGTAATTTTGCTGTCGATATTTATTATTGTATAATTTTGTTTACGTCTTTACCATTATTATTTCATTAAGAGTATTATTCTCAAAAGTTTTTAGTATTATTACTCTCAAAACTAGGTTATATCTTGATATTATTATTATTATATAATTGAGTGTTTAAAATTGTTAATAATAAATCGTTTTTAAGAATGTCACATTTTATTCTGTTATTATTATTTTATATTTTAATGTTTTGATTATGATTATTATTTATGATATTTATTATTATATTATTATTATATTATTATTATTATTTTATATTATTATATTTATTATTATTATTATTATTATTATATTATTATTATTATTATTATTTATTTTATTCTTTATTATTTTATTATTATTATATTATTATTATTTTGATAATTATTATTATATATTTATTATTCTATTATTAATATTATTATTATTATTATTATTGATTTGAGTATTATTATTATGATATAATTATTATGGGGAAGACTATTATTATTATCTTTACTTTGAACTCCATTTCAACTTTTTATTTTTATTTTATTATGATAGGCCTCGGGTGATATAATATATATTATTATATATTATTATTATTATATTATTATTATTTTATTATATCTATTATATTAATATTATTATTGTTTTATTTTTATTTGTGTTGACTTTATATTCTAAAATATGTCTTATATTGTTATTTATCTTTTATCTTAGTTGCTATTATCATTTATTTTGATTTGTTATTGTCTAAATAGCGCCATTCAAGTTTTTAATAATTTTCAAACTGCAGTTTTAAATATAGGATGTTTTACAATGTGCTATGTTAGCTTTATAGCTGTGGAAACTTTATTACGTTAAATATAGGTTTTAGTTGGTTGTAAGTTTTAATGAGCTCATGATTTGTAATTTTTTTTTTTTTTTAACCAATTTTCTTTGTTCTGTTTCAAGAATTTCTGTTACACCTGAAATGTGTTTGAAAACACGAAAGGTGCTTAGTAAACTCTTTCTCTTTTTATTCCTTGTGGAGTTTTTGCAAAAATAATTCTCGCAAAAGAGAGATAAGGGTTTTAAAACATGTATTATATATAAATATTTAATTATTAATTACATTAAATATATATTTATATATATATTATAGTATATATATATATATATATATATATAGTATATATTATTATTATATAGCTATATTATATATATATATTATATATATATATATATAAATATATATATATATATATATATATATATATAATATATAATAATAATATATAGTATATTACTTATATATATATATATATAATATTATGATATATATTTATAAATGATATATTATATATATATATATATATTTATATATTTAAATTATTATCCTATGGTTTCACTTAAACATATTATTTTTTTATCTTAATTAAAGTACCCACCCTTGTATAAATTAATTGAAACAAACAATGAATTTATTAGTTTATTGTACAAAACTCACATATACATGTACAAAGCACACATATACGCACATTAGTTTGCATGTTTAAGCAGCATTTGAATACGGTTTGCATGGAATTATTAGTTTCAAAGTCACTGTTGATATTCGGATCCTTGCACCATACTTGAATCAGCGCCTGAATGAGCTTCTCCATAGTCGTACAGGGTATGTTCAGCACTTTCGATGTGTGACAGGGGGGCTACCTGCTGCAATGATTATAGTTATATATATATATAAAAGTATAGATATATATATAATAATATGTAAATATATACACAATATATGTATATATAAATAAATATAATATAGATAAACTAACCTTTTAGTAAATTTCCAGGTGCACTCAGAGTTTTGAGACAATGAGTGCCAATGAAGTGCCAATGATTTGACAAAGGGAGTGCCAAGTGAGTGCCACATAGTAAGGTCCATATAGTGAGTGTGCCACATAGTGCCACTTGAGTGCCACTTTTTCAAGCCTTTTCTAGCCTTCCCTTGAGCCTTGTAATAATAGCCCAATTAAATAATGAGGTGAATCTACCCTTAACTAGTGGACATTTGACCAAACGGACTTTGGGCCGAATATGAAAATAAAATTATAAAGAAAGTAGTACTGAAATAAATATGTATTTAATATAAATTAAAAGTAATAATATATTATAATAAATTGATAATTAATAAATCTTTGACAAGTTGCGTAGGATGCCTTTTTAATATTTTACTATGCTAACGTAATGTTAGTTTAAGCTTTTTCTAATACACTTAATTTTAAGAGCTTTAATTTGAAGATAGAAATTATTATATCTTTAAAGTAGAGTTTATATCATATACATTTTATTAGAGGATCAGGTGTAACCTGTACAATATTAACGTTTCATAGAAGTCTTCGACAGTATATGCGAACCCGTCGGGATACTTATATAGTAATAAGAACCGCCGCTAGTAGTAACGGCTACCAGCAAGTTTAATACAATACACTCCGAGGGACCTCTCCCCCCTCCCGTTGAATGACTTCTGCTTCGGTGTTAGGCTTCCCTCGCAGTACACTCCAAGGGACCTCTCCTTCCTCCCGTTGAATGACTTCTGTTTCGGTGGGAGGGGTCCCTCGCAGTACACTCCGAGGGGAAATCTCCATCCCCCCTTTGAATGACTTCTGTTTCGGTGGGAGAGCTCCCTCGGAGTGTACTGAACGCATTAGAGATGTGATTCTCTCTCTGGCATGGAGAAGTACATTGGTTCTATTCGCCACAGGGAAGTCTCCTTCAGGAAGTATCTTTGTCTTCAAACTCCAGAAACTCCGGAAACTCACGCAACTTAAATTTATCCAGAATCGTGCAAAGTCTATTCTCCGTGACACTAAAACAAGAATTATCACAAACGACTTTTCATAATTGAAACTTAAATGTTTGTTATCTTACCTAGTAAAGCCAGCAATCGAAATAACAAAATATATTTATAACTCAAAGGAAATAAGAATTGGTCTTTTATCGATAATTCATTAACATTTAACTTGTTTCAAGTTCTTTAACTGTTAATTGGATAATAATAAAAATAACTTGAAACAAGCGAATGTTAATGGACCACCGTTTGCAGTCCAACTCCATGTTTCTTGCAATGAATCAATATTGATCTATCATTTGTAACAATAAAGTTTTTAAGAATAACTGGTATAAACATAAAACTTAGACCATGGATAATAAAGTTTTTAAGAATACTGGTATAAACATAAAACTTAGACCATGGATAATAAAGTTTTTAAGAATACTGGTATAAACATAAAAAATTAAAAAGCTGTATTCACATTAGCGGTTTGTTCAAAAGCGAATTACAGAGAACTCGTGCTTCAGGATAAAATTTTATGATTGTTTTGAAAGGTTGTTCGTAAGGGATTGCGTGATCAGAGAGCATCACATCATTCGTGCCATTACCCTCGTTGTGGCTAGATGAGATGCTCTCTGATGTGGAATAATCTATTCCTTAGGTAGACAAAAAAATTTTTGCGAATTTGGTGCAAAGTAGCTTACGATCTAAAGGTAACACTAAGGGGAATAGGATCATGGACCACATTTGCATGACGCCACCTAGAATGTTTTTCAATATAAACATTCTAAAGGCAGTGAAATATTCTCAGATGAAAGGCGAAGTGAAGGTGATTTGTATTGAGTTATTTTTTTTATCTTCACTTCAAAGGTTTGTTGAGTTTTTTTTGTAGTCCTTTCATATGGGCTTAGTTAACGGTGAGATATAGAACAGTATTGCAAGTTGGTTTCGTTGAATTGAAGCCGCTCTTTTTCTGTGGTAGCCTGTACAGCTGGCTATAGTGTTCAAAATCAATAATATAAAATCTAGCACTTTTTAAGTTTTTTTATAAGTGGAAGTTTAAATTTTCACTTAATAATATACTTAACATTCATCGCAAATGTTAATTTACAACTATCATTGATTCTCAAACTGATATATATAAAAGTTTCTTGGTTAATTTCGAGATCTGTTGGAAACTATTCGTGTTATTTTAACGGGAAAAAAGAAAAATAGTGCGAAATAGCTTTGCAAGATTTTTAATTAAAATACCAAAAAAAAAAAAAAATTTTTCAAAAGGATTAACTGTAGGGGACCGTTTGTTGGGTTTCTTAAAATGGAATAGATGAAAAGGGATGAAGAACAGATGGTATAGAAACCTAATTTAAAGGAATAACATATTTTAATAAACTAACAATAAAATAAAACAATAATTTAAATAAAAATACAATAATAAATTGATATGAGAAATTGATATAAGAGCATGGTAAAAATGAAAAAAGTTATATCTTAAATTTAGTTTTCCTTGACGAAGGGGAAATTTTAAGAGGGACAATTTATATCTTCGGATAAAAATTACTACATTAATTCTATTAAAGAAAATTTGAAAATAACATTAAACATACTTGTAATTGACTGCATTTAAGAATAAATGCTTAAGACAAATCTCAAAAATATGGACAAATAAATATTAAATATCACTAATATATTTTTATACCGTAAAACGTAACTTGTTTTTTACAATTTGAAACATTATATTCGACTACCCGAAATTTTCACAAATGAGATAAAATATATTGATGCGATGTAAATATTATTTCAAAACACAACCATTGAACAAAGAAAACGTAAGTTGGATTGACAAAACATCTGAATACAGGCAAGTCCATCAAAACTTTTTGGCCCCCAACAAAAATTAAAAAAAGAGCGTTTGAAATAAACGTTGTTAGCAAGCTAAGATGGAGACGACAAAGAAGGAGGAGGAAGAAAACAAGCGCAACAGAGGCGCATCTGAAGACAAAGGCGGGAAAGCTTAGAGAGAGAGAGGAGAGAGGAAGTTAAGAGAGTAGTTACAATACGTACAATAACTAATTAAAAAAAAAACATTATATTCATAATAAATAAATTATATATAAACATTACAGTGAGAATTATAGATAATAAAGGTTACAAACGTATTTTTATGTTTTAAAACAAAATTTTACACCTTTAGGCTTAAATGATAATTAAATTTTCTTTGTCTTTTTATTAAAGAAAACATTTATTTATTTCAATATTTTTAATTTTAATATAACTTTAATTTAAATTTTTTTTTGAACTATAAGGTGCCATGAACCCACAGAAAATTTCCCTAGTTTTCTCTTGGTTTTTTTAACCTCAATAGTTTTGAGAAATCAGTGATATTGTTAAATTTTATCGGTGCTCTCTTAAGGCTGGCGGCCTGTTTATACTATCTTTGGCGTGGCTGAAATATTAGTTTTTTTAAAGGGCAGGAAGTTTGGTGTTATATATCTTAGGTTTTAGTTGTACGGGATTCTCCCAAAAACGAAACTGAGGTTCAATTATAAGATAATCAAAAGTAAGAGCGATTAATGACATATCAAGATAATTCACACTATCCATTCAAAACAGTTATCTTTTTTCCCAAGTTGATTCTTGTAAAGTTATTTCAGCATCTTGCCTAGTGTTGGAATAGTTAGAATCGATCAGAATTACAACGAAGAATTCTGGGAAGTTTAGAATCAGGTTAATACTATTTTAAAATTTATGAACAAAATTGTTTTTTGGTTATTGGATTTTCATTGAATCTTTTGTGTTTTCGAAGACGAAAGAGAATTTCACTTAATAAATTCGAGATGCAAATCCGAAGGCTCATAATTTTCCTTGAATGTCCATCATACACAAGTCTTTGATTAATACATGAACGTGGGGCTGGCTTCCTACTCTGTATATAAGGCTGAAATATATATAATATATATATATAGATATTATATATATTAATATAATATTTATAATTTATATATATATATATTATTATATATTTATTTATTATATATATATATTATATATATATATATATATATTTATATATATATATAATTTATATATATATAATTATATATTATATATATTATATTATATATATATATACGGTATTATAATATATATATATTATTATATATTATAATATATAATATATATATAATATTTTATCAATATATAATATATATATATATATATATTTTATATAGGTGTGTACAGTCCATTTTTTCCACAGCCTCAAATGAATTAGGTTTGTGGCTATTCGATTTACTCTGCATACGAAGATTTTTTTTTTTTTTTTATTTTAAGTAAAGGCGTGATTTATTGCATTTGTGGAGAAGAATATTATAGCAACTTAAACATAAACTCTTAACCTGAAAAGTTCTAGAACATCGACAGGACGTTTTGATTCTTGGACTGCAATACTGAAGTAGTTTTTTAGCAATCTCCTGAAATTAGAAGAAAAATAATTCAGAAGTTCCTTACCCGAGTGTTAAGAGCTCTCTGCATGAAAGTTGAAAAAATCTCTGTAGACGCTTCATTAGCTGTCTGCCTGAGGAGATAAAGGTACAAAACAAAAAACTTTAACCAGAGGGGGTACGAGCTTTCAGAATACTAAGTAGAACTCTCTGGAAAGACACACATAGCTGAGATAGATAGTCTTTTGTGATTGCGAGAAGAAAAAGCAAAAAAAAAAGACTTCTCTCCTTTCCCTTTGTACAATTCAGCTGAAACATGTCCGTCAATTTTCCTGAGAGTGGTCGAATGGCAGTAATTTGCATATTCGGAAATTCTGGACTAAACAACTGATTAAACTATATAATATCTATATATAAATAATTATATTAATTATATAATATATTTATTTATTTATAATTATATATATTATTATATATTATATATATATATATATTAATTATATATATATATATATACACTAATCGTACTTTTTAAAGCAGGGGCCGGGCCGGCGGCAAAATTCTGGAGGGCGGGCAAATTCTTCTGGGCGGAATTATTTTTTAAAAACTTAATGTTGTATTGTAAGTTATAATAATATCATATATTATTTATTATATATATATATATATCTATATATATATATATTATTTTATATTTATATTAATATATATTTATAATATATATATATTATATATTATTATATATTTAATTTCTTTCTATCTTTTTTCATTCAACATTTATTATGCATTACCAATTTTTGTAGTTTTAAAAAATAAAAATTTAAAGATTTTATTTAGCTTAGATATTCTTTTCATTTTCATCTCATCTGGCAACCCTGATTGGTATATTTCAGTTTATTTTTGCCCGATATTCAGTGACTAATATATTTTTTTATTGCTAAAGGCCTGAACAGCCTAGTCGTACTCTGGATGATTTCAATACATAAGTGCATCGGTTTTGATGATTTTGTCAAGAATAAAAGTTTAATAATTGAGTTTTTTCAGAAGTAGAAATTTTTATTGTTTTAAAACAAACGGTGGATTAGCATTTTGGATTATTAACTGGATGGTCGAAAAAGGCTTGAGGGCAAATACAGTAATAGAGAAAGAGACAGGAGAAAAAGGAAGTATGAAGTGTTATCTAGAATACAAGGAGTAGACTCATTCTTTATCACAAATACAAATGAATCTGTCGTGAGTGCGGAAATGAATCTGAAAATAATTTAAAAATCATTGAAAGATAAGATAACACGGGGTAATCGGAAACATATGCATCGATTTTTAACGTTACTGTCGAGAATAGTTAGCAAGTGTAGAGAAGAAAGACAAAGAAATCTTTATACAAAGCGATGATCCATTTTATTTGAAGGTTAGTGAAGCCACGCGAGACTACTTTGCAAAAATGGGATTAATCAAAATTAGACATAGATTTTTTTTTATTCTAAGAGAATTTATCCAGGTAAAAGTAGATTCTTAACAAAATTCTTGTTTGAACGAAAACTTTGAATGGAGATGTTTGTGAACGTGCTATTTTAGTTGTAGATAACATCAAGAATTCGTCTTTTGTGGTTGTGTAAACTTTTTGGAGGCCGGTTGGTGTATCTCGGTTGGTAACAGAAGGATTTAACGATTGGAGAAGCATGGCAATACAAGATTGAGTGAACATGAAAATTCCGTTCGCCATCGTGATTGTATGTTGATTGCTGAAGAGACAGTAATTCATTATGTAGAGTTGACAAGCAGCTGTTCTCTCAATTAGAAGAGAAGAAGGTAAAATATGGAGAAAATGCAAACAACTTATCCCAGGATGTGATTTATAACAAAGCAGGCAAACAATGTTAGGACTACGTTTATTCTGAGGAGACAAGAAAGGGGACTTTAAAGAATTACACTCAACTCTTTTATGACCTTTTTTTTTACAAAATCACCTATCTCAATTGTCAAAATTCTGGCAAAAGGACATTTATTTAATCCCATAGCATTACGAGAAACAAACCCAGGACCTGGAATCTACTTGTGCTCCATTTGCAACAAAATAGTGAAAAGAAATTCAAGAAAAAGTAAGTATTTTTTCTATTATTGTTGAAATTCCATCCAGACAATTACTCATAAAGATTCAGCTGAGCTTTTATCATCCAGATAGTTTAGCAAAGAAGGTAACGCCTTAAAGAACGCTTTTTTTTTAGGAATTTTCTTAAAAATCCTGGTTATATCAGGTAAAGAAACTAGCGGAAGGTGATGAGTTTTTCTCAAAAGCAAAATTGACTTAGAATAGCAGTTGTCCGGGTCAAAAGTAGATAATGCTCTAATTTGTCAAATATATTCTGGCCTGCACAAGAATTAAAGAGAGTTTCACATCTAGGCATATTATACTATGTCCGCTCATTCCCTAATTACTGGGATTAGCTTGACACATGTTTGTAACACAGGCGGTTTCTTTTTTTGCTTTGCTCCACTTCCAAGAAAAAATCCTTTTAATTTTTTCTGGGCTCACGCATGTTTTGGGGTTATCTTTAGAATTTTTTTTCAAAGAATATACTGTCAAACAATGTTTGACCGGTGGTCAGCTCGAGCAGCTTTTGTAAAAGTCTAACAAAGGTTTTGGGGGCTATTGTTTAAGGCTTTTAAATTCTGATCTAAGATAAAAATGAGAAACCAGTCATTCAGCAAGAGGTAAAGGGAAATTTGAAAAAATTTAGTTCCTATGAAACTCTTTATGTCAGTAATATGGGAACCAAAACTTGAAAGATTTGATTCTGGGTAAATACAAAATTGGCTCCGAAATATGGATGTGCCACCCGTTATTAATTTTGTAATCCTGTGGTAACTTAGTTAAGAAATTAGAAGTTTTAGAAAAACTAGAACATTGTGCAAGAAAAATTGAAAATCTTACACATAAAAGAAACAAGAATGTATCTTAAACTAAGAATTGAGAAAGAAGAAAAATTATCAAATATGCAATTTCTTCAAGCAGCTTTAATAACTATAATTAGAATAATGTCAACAGAATTAAATTAGGCGAAGTTTTGCAATACAGCGCAATTTTCAGAAAAAGTTTTTATTCTTTTCAAATTCCGAAACCGCCAGACGACAATTCATAATCAAGCTTTAAATTATTTATCAAAAATCTTTTAACGATTCATTTAGAGATTGGGGAGCAGAGATGCATTTCACTTAACAAGTTTGCTTTAGAAAGAAGGTAAATGGCAGTAAAACTTGTCAATTAAACAAATATTTTATATACAAAGCCTTCATGATATATATCACAAATCCGAAATATTGGCATTAAAATTATTTTATGTATCTGCTGCGGACAAATGCTCAGTGAAAAGATATTCTCAACAAACTTAGAGGTTAAAAATTATTTTACGTTCGTCCCCAGCCTCAACAGGTTTATTCATTCTGCTGTAGTAGCTATTGAAAATGATTTTCACCGTAAAATAGATAGAAGATATTTGACAAATTTGCTAACGAAAAGACAAGACGAAAACCTGTAATGAATCATTAATTTAACATGGTAGATGTAATAAGTAAGTATTGATATATTTATATTATTATATATATATATATATATATAATATATTATATATATATATATAATATATATTAGTATATATATATTTATAATAATATATATATAATATTATTATAATAAATAAGGGGCGAAAATTTTTTGGGCCATGGGCGCTAGAGTAGTAATTGCGGGCCTGTTTTTATATATATATATTATATTAATTATATATATAATATATATATTATATATATATTTATATATACTATATATATATTATTATAATATATATATATATATATAATTAGGTATTAATAATAATTATATTATATATCTATTATATTATATATTATATATAATATATATATATATTATTATATATATATATATATATATATTATTATATATATATATAATAATATATTTAATAATATTTTTATATTATATATATAAAATATATAATATATATATAATAATTATATTATATATATTATATATATTTATTATATATATATATTATATATTAAAAAATTAAATATAATATATAAATATATATATTATATATATATATATATATATAATATATATTATATATATTTTATATATAGGTAATATATATTTAATATATATATATATATATATATATATATATATTATCACGGCGGCTCCGTTCCCAAAAAAATTGGTAGTTGCCATTTTGCATTTTTACTTCCACACACACATATATATAAATAATATATATATATCTATAATATATATATATATATATATATATTATATATATTATATATATTATATATATATATATTTATATTATATATATATTTATATTATATATATTATATGTGTGTGTGTGTGTGTGTGGCGTGTGTGTGTGTGTGTTTCAAAAAGAGAGCATTGATGACCGTAAGGCATTAATCTAGAAAATTAACAATTTTTAACAATTATTTTTAAAAAGTTATGTAACTTACCTTTACAAATTTAAAAAGAAAGTCCGCTCCTCTATCTTTTGATTGAGCAAAATTTATCAATCATTCTTTTAAATCTTGTATGCCATAATAAACCTTTTCTTCGATCGAAGCTTGCTAATTCATAATAACAAATTTGCTCTTTGATGCAACAAAGGTTTTTGAATCTTTTAAATAAGGAAAAAATCGCTTTGCTTTGGACGTTGTCATCGCAATGGTTATTAAAACTTTCAATAGTTCACACTTTTTACTTAAAAGTGGTTTTTCAAGTTGATTTTCTGAATTGAAACGAAAATAAGATATGGCTCCAGACATGAAGAAATTCTGTAGGACTATAATTAATAGTGTTTGTTTTAAGTTTTTCTTTTTATGTCAATGAAGTGTGGCAACTTTACGGTTTCCATTTACATTTTTCTCAGAAGATAAAGTGGCAAACAATTAAAATGTCCTGGAGAATGTATCTATTTTATCTGACAAATTAATGAGAGTGATTGAATGAGGGGTTTGGCGAGGGTGGTGTAAAAAGGAGTGGTTTTGAAAGTAAACGTAGATAAGAGAAGGTTATGGTTGTGAGTGAAAAGACAAGTCTGGTGTGAAGTTATGTGGATGGTGAGCAACTGGACAAGTGTTCTGAGTTTAAATCTTTAGGATATATGTTTGGATGAAAAGGGAACGTGGATGGGATGTAGTAACAATTGTGAATGGTAAGGAAGGTACTCGGCTATTATCCTTGGTAGATGTAAAAGGATAAGTTGTTTTAGTGCGGCTATAGGGGTCTTTGCATGAAGTATGTGTTACTTGGTGTTAATGTAAGCTTAGTGAACATGGTCTGGAATAGAGGATAGACTCTAAAGTCATGTGTTTTTCGGAATGAAATCTTAGGGTGGTGTTCGGTTGTGGGACGAATTGGATAAAATGAAGGAGAACGTATAGGGGGGTTGTGGGTTGGTGTGAAGAAGGAGTATATGAGAGAATAAACGGAAAGTACATTGAATTGGTTTGGTTGTGGAAGGGAAAAGGATGATAGTCGGTTGTTTAAACGGGTGTATAGTGGTGAGTGTGTTGGGAATCGCCCCCGCTGGGAAGACGAAGAAAAAGTGGGATTGAGTAGTAAAGGAAATGCTGAGGAAGAAAAGAAAGTAGTTTGGCCGAAGCGAGAAGAAAGGTGCAATAATAGGAGTGAATTTCGGGTTTTTGTAAGGAGGTATGGTTTGCTGGTTTTGTTCAGGGGATGAATCCCAATGAGAGAATGCTTACAGTTGGAGGTACGGTCGCAGTCCCTTGTAAGCCTGGGTGGATTTTTCTGACTGCGACGGGTTTTCTCACTGAAAGGTATAAATGGGGCGGGTAAGCTGGGCTTTCTTTTTCGACTTTCGGTCATATTCTTCTACTACTTTTCTGTTTATCGGTGTGTGTTTAAGCACCTGTCAACGGTTTCTTTTCTTAATAATAATAACATCAATAAAAATAATAATATAATAATATATATTATATTATATATATATATATATATATAATTATATATATATATATATTATATATATATATTATTATATATTATATTATATATATATTATTAATTATATTATATATAAATTATATAAATATATATATAATAATATATATATATATATATATTATGAATTGAAAACTTATGAAATTGCGCCTTAAATAAACAATATAAATAAAATTTAGAAAATGAAAAAACATTTTTTTTATATCGTTTATTTTTCAAAACTTGAGTTGACAGGCACTGCAACGAAGTTTTTATTTTAGTTTAATGTAATCATTTAAACATTTTCAAATATTTCGTTCAAGTATCTTCGATGAGATATGTTTTTAAGGAAAGTTTGGCATTTAATAATTTGCAACGCGAGAAATGAGCTTTATATATAATTCTTTATACCGCGTTATATATTATAATATATATATATATATATATATATATATATATTTATATATATATAATATATATATTATAATTTATATATATATATTATATATAGTATATTGTATTATATATATATTATAATTTAATATTATAAAATAAATAATATATAATATATAATAATTATATTAAATATAATATATTATATATATAATAACAAAATATTTTCTCGTTGAAAATCAATTTAAATACTGAGAATCATTTTAAGAAATATAATAATGGTTAAGATTGGAATAAAGTGGTCGGTCTGCAAACAACGCACGAAGGAGGAGGCCAACTGATATTATATATATATTATTATCTATAATATATTATATATATATATATATATATTAATAATATATATATATATATATATTATATAATTAATTTAATATATATTTGTTAATGTCAAAGGTGGCACGTATGAGAAAGTTAACGTCGTTAATTTTTAATTGTTAACAAAAAATTAACGACGTATTCATTAAAGGGGTTTTTATCGGTAAGAATGTAGAGGAAAGTTAAGTTATGTTAACGTTAACCGTTTCAAAATATGAAGGACTTTTTAATAAGTTATTGTATTTTGTTTATTCAGTAAATTGAAACAATAAGAAGGATACGGTTGAAGACAATTATTAGGCCTTTGACCTATAGCAGACTTTTGGCGCCTGCCAGAAAATACCCATACGAGGTAAACACCTTAATTAATACCAGGGCTGCGGAGTCTAAAATAATTTTTTCGACCCGGACTCCGATTCCGATCCGACTCCTTAAATCACATTTGGATTTTTCGACTTCCGAACTCCGACCATTAACAAAATTTCGATCGCCTCTCGAACCTCCACTTAAAACAAAAATTTCGACTCTACTCGACTCCGACTTGCCGCCTTCAGCAGTTCAAAATTCAAAATTTTGTCGACTCTGACTCAGATTAGTGTTAAGAGTTACAGTAAGAGTGAGCTTTTGTTTTCAACAATTTTTTTTCGCTTCCGTTTTTGAGAATAAAAAATATACCAACTTTTCCAAATGAATCTAATCTCAATCTATATGGTAAAGTACAGGTAAATCATTAACTAATACCTGAGACATTTTGAAAAAATATAATTTCAGTTTCTTCCGATGAAAACATATAAGTATTAAATGCAAATTATTTTTTTGCTATTATTAAAATGCATTAACTACAGTTTTATTCTTGCGATTTCAATAATACATTTATAAATTATAATACATTATAATCATATTATAATAATTCATAATAATTATAATTTAAGAGGATTAATCGGTTATTGATTTTTACTTTTAACTGCTTTCGTTTTAATAAATAATTATTTGCGGGAACAAAACCAAAAAAAAATATAATTTTTTTTTTAAAAATTCAAAAAATATATAAAGTTAAAGCAGTAAGCAGTAAACAAAAGCCCTATATCCTTTTGTTTGCTAAAGCCAGCGTTATTGATTTTACTGTTTTTACTGGCTTTAAAGGTCGTGTAAGGTTATATATTTTTAAGAACAACTTACGAGTTTCGTTTTACGTATATTTTTACCGAACAACTTACGAGTTTCTTTACATACATTTTTACCGAACAACTTACAAGTTTCATTACGTATATTTTTAACGAACAATGCTTAATAATATTGAGTTTACAGCAGTAAAAGCATAAACAGTAATCAGTAAAGCAGTAAAGCCTTACTATTCCTCTGGGTTGCTAGGCATTTAGAGTTTTATTGATTTATGTTTAACCTGCTTTAGAAGTAGAGTATTTATTTTTTAATAAAAACATTTTAAGTTGAAGTAAATGAAAATGACTCATTGTATATTTTGAAAGTTAAACATTGGATTATCACAACTATGAATATGTGTTAATAATATAATAAAAAGGTTGTACATAAGTTACAAGTTAGGATCGTAAAATTGTTTTATTAAAATGTTTTTTTAATAAAAATGGTTAAGTATCATAAAAATGAATGACTCATAGTAATATATTTTCGTTCGCGCGGAAATATCGCGCCTGCGGGGCACGGGCGGCACGTTCGCGGAAAATATTGCGCCTGCGGGCTGCCTGGGGGGGCGGGAACGTGGTGGGGTTCGCACTGCGGGTGGGGGTTTTTCTGTCTTTGCGCGGAGGGCGGCATGTGCGCCATGTTTGGTACGCTTATGAACTAGGGGAAGACAATAATATTAGCTCTGCTTTTATGTGGGGAGGATAGGCTAGAAAAAGGTTAGGAAGAAGCCACCCCTAGAACTTATAATATACACCATCGAAATCACTCATACTTTAATAAATAGGGGTAGGCCGCAAACATATTGTGCTGTTTATGAATCAGGGTAGGTGAAAAAGCAAACTCTACTAGGAACATCCTAGCACTTATAATATGACATTTCGATTCCTTAATACCTTGTAACCTTAGGGTGACACCCCATATTAAGGGTATTCTAGGCTCAGGGGAGGCTTAGAAAAAGGCTTGAAAAAAGTGGCAATCAGTTGGCACTTGGCACTCAGTTGGCCCTATGTGGCACTCAGTTGGCACTATGTGGCACTCACTTGGCACTCATTGGCAATTACTTGGCACTCATTGGCACTCACTGGCACTCACCTGGCACTTATCTATACTAATGAAACACTAATAGACACTCCTAGTCATCTTTACCGTGATTGGAACCAATCAAAGTTGAAAAAACATCAATAAATCTGAGTCATAAAGATAACATCAAAGTTTGCATCCGAAAAGATGACGTATAAGATGAGTCATCAAAGTTTGAGCCTTACAAAAGTTGAGCCATCAAAGTTTGAGCCAATAAAGTTGAGCCATCAAAGTTTTGAGCCATTAAAGATGAAGAACATTAAGTTTGAGGCAATCAAGTTGAGGAATCAAGTGTGGGCATAAGCTGAGTCATTAAGGTTGAAGGCATCAAAGTTGAGGCAATAAAGCTGAGGCAGTCAAAAGTGAGCATCAAAACTGAAGCCTCAAAATATTCGTGTGTGTGGTGGTGTGTGTGTTTGTTGTGGTGTTGTGTGTGTGTGTGTGGTGGTGTGTGTGTGTGTGTTGTTGGTTAAGTATATCTTGTGTGTGTGTAAGTGTGTAGGTGTATGTGTGTGTGAGTGTAAGTTTAAGTGTCTATGGGTAAGTGTAAGTGTCTCTATGGGTGGAGTGTAAGTGTTATGGGAGGGGTGTAGGTGTAATATGAGCACGTGGCCGTTTAAGGGAATCGCAATATATATTATATATATATTATAATATATTATATATTTTATATATATATAATATAAATAATATTTTAAAAATTAATTATCATAATATATTATATATATATATATATAAATTATTATATATATTAATTATATTTTAATATTATATATTATATATATATAATATATATATATATATATATAATATATATAATTATTATATATTATTTAATTATTTATTATTATAATATTAATTATAATGTGTAAGTGTTATGGCATTGGGTGTATTGGTTGTAATAAGTGTGGTGTTGGTGGGTGTTGGGTGGTAAGTGGTGTTAGTGTATCTGTGTTGAAGTGTATGTAAGTTGTCCTATGGGTAGTGGTAATTCTGTCTATGGAGGGGTGTATGGGTGTATAAAGTGTCCTCATGTGTAATGTTGGTGTGTTGTGTGTGTGGGTATTGTATAAGTGAACGTGGCGTTTCAAGGGAATCGCAATATATATATAATATATTATATATTATTTATATTATATATATATATATATATATTTATATATATATATATAATATATTTTATATATATATATTATATTATATATATAAATTATATATAATATATTTAAAAAATTTAATTATTAATTATATATATATATAATATATTATATATATATATATATTTATTATATATATTTTATAATGTATTAAATTATTAAATAATTATATTATAATTAAGTTATTATATTTATTTAATGTTGTAGTTGTCTATTGGATGGACGTATGGGTGTATAAGTTTGTGTGTGTGTGTGTGTGTGGGTTGTTAGGTGTGTGTGTGTGTGTGTAGGTTTGTGTGTGTGTGTTGGAAGGAGAACCTTACAATTGTATTATTAATTTCAAATATTCTATATATATTATATATATATTTATATATATATATATATATTTATATATTATATATATATAATATTATATAATATATATATATAATTATTATATATATTATAATATATATATATATAAATATTTATATATCTTATTATATTATAATATATATAATATATATATATATTATATAAAATTATTTAATCTGGATTTTGTTATAAGATTTTGATTAAGATTTCTCATTCTCAGATCTTTAGCGTAAAAGAATTCTGTGGGTAAAAGGCCTGTACTTGCCAGTGGGGTAGGTTGCTTCGGATTTCCCCTTGGGTTTTTATTTGCATATGAACCAAGTCTCGGCAGTAGACAGGTAATCTGTGAGTTCCCAATAAGGAGGGGTAGAGAGAACGAAAAGGGGACGGTGGAAGTCGTGAGTCATGTCCGGGTTGTGTGGTGGGGTGTTGTGTGTGTGTGTGGTGTGTGTGGTGTGTGTGTGTGTGTTCAGGTTTAGGGTACCTACATGCGTTCAAGTTAGAATAGATACATACATGCGTTCAAGTTTAGAATAGATACCTACATGCGTTCAAGTTAGAACGTTCACAAGCGTCAAGTTTAGGATCGTTACATACTGGACAGGATAAACCTACATGACCCTCTCATGTTAGGGATTAGTTTACTATCCAAGGTAGGTGGAGGTTTGGCAGAATCAAGTTATCTAGTAACCTCACTGATTTAAGAATGGTCAATTCAGGCCTTGATAGGTTAGGCGATATCAAGGCAAATAAAATAATAAGGCAAAAAAAATCTTGCCCAAATTAATTAGTTAAAGAATTAAAGGTGTGAGGGGAGGTACGTTAGGACGGTTGCTACGCAACGTCTTGGGCAACCTTCTTCGAAGGTTGCAAAATAAAGTATTATATTTACCTGTTGTGCTTGGTTTTTTCCCGTTCTACACTATATATTAATATAATATTATATTATATATATATATTTTATATATATATCTATATATATATTATATAATCTATATATATATATATATATATATATATATATATATAATATATATATAATTATAATATATCTATATATATATATATATACTTATTATATATATTATATATTTTAAAATATATATATATATATATATTATAATATATTTATATATTAATAATATATATTATACCTAATTATATATATATATATATATATATATTATATATATCTATATATATTATTATATTATAATTATATATATTATATATAAATATATATTATATATATATATAT
>JABUQX010129494.1:30000-32081 GCA_015478945.1 Trachelipus rathkii
TATCTTCATTACTATAGTATTTTTATATATTTAGATTGTTATTTCATTATTATTTGATTTTTTATATTGCAAAATATTTGGAAAAAAAATATTCCAAAGAAAATCGATTTATAGAGTTTTTAGAAGAGATTAAAAATCAAATTTTAAAAATGTACTGGAAGAAAGTTTACCAGTAAGAGGTAAAAAAAAAAAAAAATTTTTTGAAAATTTTTATAGTAATAAGATCTTGTCAACTTAATAATTTTTTTTTTTTTTTTTTTACTAAAGGAATTCCATAGGGTTAACCGCAAAGATGGCGATGGAGTCGGGGTCTCTCGGCCTCCCGGGGAACGACGGGGGGATTCGTCCCCCCCTCTCGTCGGCTCGAGCCCCCTAATTGGGGGAAAAAAATGTTTCAATTTTCCGATAACGAAAAAAAACAAAAAAAAAAAAAAAAAAAAAAAAAAAAAAGATTGATACGGTACTTAGAATTTTTCCGCTGAAATTTTCCAATATGTAATTTGTTTACTGTAGGTGCCTTGCCGTTTGAGTTTAATGATGTCAGCTTTAGAACACTTTAACCATTATATTAATTATTTATTAAAATTTAAAATTATAATTGTATATCATTTAAAAAAAAATTCGAAAAAAAATTAACGTTTTAAATGTTTTATATTTAAAAAAAAAACATTTTTAGTTATTTTAGAAGTTAATATAATAAGATTTTATTAAACCATCAAGGTTTGCCTAATATAAAATTTTTCTTTGTTGTACTTTATATATTATATATATATATATATATTATTATATATAAATATATATTTATATATTCTTTTTTCAGTAGAAACTTTTCATAATAAAAATTTTTATTTAATTTTTTTGGTTTATTCATTTTTGGGGGTTTCTCGCCCTCCTACGGGTATGGAAAACGTCCCCCCTCTGTCCCCACATTGGGGCTCGAAGCCTAAAAAATTCTATAACGCTGATTTCCATATATGTTAATTAGTTTTCTTTTTCTATCGTAGTTCTTTTCAGATATAAAAAAAAAAAAAATTCATTTGAAATGACAATATTTATAGCTCTCATTCCAATATTTATTTCTCAGTTTATTTGTACTATCTTTAGTTTTCGAGATTTCATGCGGGTAACCTTTTTGTTTGGCCTATATATAATATTTATTATTTATATATTATATCATATAATTATTATATTTATATATATATATAATATTTTATATACTTTTTAATTTTTATTTTTACCTCCCGAAGCATCATGCATGTAACTAAAAATTTATAACACGCTAACAGGAAAAAAAATACATTTTTGAATTCAACCAAGCAATTTCATCGATGAAACCTTTTAAAAAAAATTATTTTAATCTAATATTTATTAATAACACTTAAATACTAGTATAATCTTAGATTGGCAACGCGTTACAGTTGGTGATTACCTTTGAATCCCTGCATTAACTTTCACGAGAAGCAAGAGTGCCAACGTATTTTTTACATTTAAACTCTTTGGAATGAAAGTTATTTTCTTTTTTTATATCTTTTTAGGGGGTTCGAGCGACGGAGGGAGAACAGAGGAGGGGACGAAGTCCCCGTGTCCCGGTTAGGCGAGAAACCGACTCTTATCCATCGTTCTTTGTTTACCCGTGGGATAATTCTTTAATTAAAAAGAAAAAAATTCAACATTTTGGACCTTTGCGTGCTCACATCGGATAATATAGAGCTTTTCGTATTTCAGACAACGGTAATATCATTCAAGTTTTTCTTCATAATTTTTTCAAAGTTATTTTTTTTTTATTTTTTTTTTAAATTTAATGGTAAAAATGTCTTCCTTATTTATCAACTGTTTTATTTATTTTTCCCAGTAGCTTTGTTTTATAGTTTATTACATGCAATGATGCCTTTCGGGAGGCTGACCTTATATAATAATATATAATATAATATTATATATTATATATATCTATATATATATTAATTATTATATAATATATATTTTTATATATATTATATTTATATATATTAAATATATATTATATTATATATAATATATTATTAATATATTATATATATAAAATCACTGATTATGATTTCTGC
>JABUQX010129495.1:0-17500 GCA_015478945.1 Trachelipus rathkii
CATAAGTTCTTATTGAACTCTGTGTAATGTAGAAGGAAAGACTAGGTTTTGTTTGGTAAATGCTAGAATTTTAAGACCATTAGCATATACGGCCTTTTGAACGGGTATATTCTTTTATATAATATAACTATATATATATATATATACTCACTATCATTTAGATATGATTATATATATATATATATATATGACCTATATATATTGATTGATCGCCTTATCTTCACCTCATTTATTTACTCTTCGCCACCATCGCTAAAGCGCGTACTACGGATTGGAGGATTGCGGATACCGAGATATAGACATCATGGTGTGTAGGTATTTTATCTATACATTCGATATATTCTTTTATTTTTATCAATATTTCAATATATATATATACTAATAATAGAATTTATATATAAATATTAATTAATTTTTATTGCTTTATCACATAATCACTATATATATATCATAGATAAATTGGCTAATAACAAATTTATCATAGCACAATTATAATTATATATGGAATACTCACTCTCATAGTTGGGAAATCAGTTCTTCTTCCTCGACGTTTATGTTAAATAACTAGTACAAAATTCATAATATTCTCTAAGCCGTCATTCTCACGCTACACCCGTTTTTTGCTGTGTCCATACACTCCTCCTCCCACCCGCGCACGTAGTATGGAGTCGCAATCGTGTCTCGTTTACATCTCAGTTGTTCGTAATTTCCGGTGCGGTCGGTGAATAAGGATAATCACGTTATGTCGCTATATTTTGCGATTGAATTCGACACGCCTCCAGGGCACGGAGCAAAATGTGCGGAGTATAATTGAGCTGTCTTCTACCCTTTCGTATCCAGACTGTCTAGTCTAAAAGTGAGGGTAGCCATTATTCTCAGTTTCTCATATCTTCAACTCGTACTGAGTTTAAATTAAATATATAGAATATAATACTCTACTAGTCAACTCTTTACTGTTTAATGGTGATGGTCTATTGAGTATAAGTTCTTCTTCTGTTAACTGTTGATGTACACCTTACATTATGAATCGTATCGTAGGGCGATACTTGTTATTATAATAATACCTTTATTTTGGCCTTGGTTTATTTTGCACAGGTCTGTAGAACACGCAGTGTGTGTGGTGTGTGGTGTGTGTGTGTGAGAGACGCTCTGCGTCTGCTGTAGTGTTTGTTCGACTCTAGGTTCGTGACTGTTGCAGGCGTGACATACCCTTGTAGTAGAGCGAAGAGAGAGAGGAGATATAGCGCTGATACGGTAGCGAAACGACGAGATAGGAGAGAAGAGAGAGAGTTAAGATTCGGGATTGAAGGTCGAAATATTTTTAGTTCATCTCCGGAGAAGACATACGGAGGAGAGTGAAGAGTGGTTAGAAGCAGATAAATGTAAGATGAGCGGAAGTATTGTAGAGGATCGCATAGTTAACTTTTATATAAAGAAGATTAAGACTAATTACTGGAAATGTTTATCATAGTATATAGGCTCAATATTGTTATTATCTTTATCTCTATTTATATACCATAAAAATATAAATATTACTATGTAAAAGTTTTGTGCTAACGTATCTTATAAAGTAATAAAGTATCAATAGCTTTATTAAAACCTTTCGTACGAAGTATATGCCCACATTCTATTCCCTACATTTTACTTCGTAGCGGTTTTAGACAGCTCCACGAGCAGTGGGGTATATAAATACATTACAATTAATACTAAGGATGAAATACTTAGTAGCTTACTGAGCTATATGAGGAATTAATATTTAAACACTCGGGTATATCTACATTACATGTATGATATATGAGATTTAATAAGTTATTGGAGGGTATACGTATGGATTTTGCCGCATTTTCCATAAACTTATATAATTTATATATTATATAACTCTACAAGATAGATATTGAGTACGAGTTTTTTTCTTTGAGTACTAGTCCGATATATAGTATAATCAAAGCGATATAAAGAGCGGGTACTCAGTAAAATCTTAATTCCTTGAGACTCCGTGTTTTATTTCCCGTATCAATCGATATGAATCTATAATTCAGAAGAGTACAATCGTAATAAAATAGATACTTCACCGGGTACAGGGCTTTATCGATTATCTGTGGATATAACTGATGGACAGGTGTGCTCGTTTGTGTGTGACGTGAATGCTCTCGGATGATGTGTGTGTGTATGTGTGGTGGGTGCGGGTTTGTGTAGAGTGTGAGTGATGTAGCCGTGTCTGATGTGTGTGTGTAGGTAACTCGTAATAGATCATATATACGTCTCAAGAGATGCTTTGCGGAGATATCTCTCAATCAGTCTTGCATAGGAAACAATGTAAATGTTGTTATTTATTATACGTCCTCTTCTTTGTAGTTCTCGAGTGTAATTCTGTTATTTTTCTCCGTGTGTGATTAGTTTAATTTTAATTTTTTTGTTTTATATGACGACTTTTTAATAGTAATGTGCGTGTATTGAGATTTCCCATTTTTAAAACGCCAGATATAAAAAGTAACCAGGGAGGTAGATAAATATTAAAAATTTCTTCTATTTACATATGTCAGATTTTTTTTTTGGAGCGGGTCTTTGAGGATTTTAGTTGATGGGTTTAATATCGTGCCCAGCTGACAATTCGAAGTACGGCAGTACCGCTCCGACTCACTCCGTTCTGGGTTTCCTCCTCTTTTCTTACATAAAGGTGAAAACCAAAAAATATAAAAAGGAATAGCAAAACCTAAAATTGTTTTCTTTCCAAAGTTATCATATCAATACTACAATAAGCATTGATAAGAAAAGATCGTATCAAGATAATAAATTAATAACTCTATTAATATTATCCTTACTCCCCCCGAGTTCCGACAAGAAATTAAGAATTAAGATAATTTTTAATGAGATATATAGAGTAAAAATATATTTATACTTCACTATATTTTATATTTTTACTACCTGAATTAATATTTACCATTTATGTAACTAAATAATATAAAATAAATCAATTCGAATGTGATTAATTGAAATCTATTAATGATACATCTCTGAATCTGCAACAATCATATGTTTTTAATAAGAAACCTGTAAATAATAAATATAAGATAATATAGTAAAATATATAATAATAATAAACATTCAAATGTATGCATATTTCCAAGAATTTTAATATGAAATATATTTCTAGCTAAAATCAAGACATATAATTAATATAATATTAATTATATAAATATAAATATTAATTTATTATACATATATACAGATAATTTTTATTTTACCATACTAAAATTACAATAATATGTCAAAACAATACACGTCAGAAATAATAAACTCAGCTATTAAATTTTTTATAATACATATATATATATAATATTATAACATCTTATTTATATATATTATATATATATCGTTTATTAGCCGTATATAATTATTACTAATTAATCGATAATAAAGGTTAAGTACACTTATTAGGACAGATTATGGATTTACTGTGATTATATTCTAATCAGCTGAATTTTAACTATATTATTAATTATATCTCAGTAACTGACTATTTCTATTCATTATTATTTATTAATTAAAATATATGTTTGTTAAGTATTAAGCTATATAACAATAATATAACTATTTAGCATTATTATTCGGTGCATTATTCATAGATATGGAGAATATGTTAAAAAATGAACTTTTTACTTCAAATTATTAATAATTTGTATAGAATTAAATATTAAAAAAATGTTAATTTATTATAAACTTGAAATTTTGTTTTAGGAGGGATCTGGAGTCGAGTCAAACAACCCCACTCCCCCCACCCAGTCAAACTCCTCATATAAATTCTAAGACTCCTGACGCCTCAACACTCACACTCACCAATCTCTCCGTTCATGAGGTTTTTACTAGGCTAAGCCCTATATTTACGAATTGTCGTAGATATTCAGTGTGAGAAAATCTATAATTTTATTTATTTATTTATTTATTTTTATTTCACGATGCCACCACTCACTGGCTGGGGGGCCCTTTTGAAAAGGAGGGTACAAAGAAAAATATATATATATTTTGGCAATATTCTAATGTTTTGAAAGAGACTCGTTATTTATATATTTTGGGAACATTAAAAAACAAGAAGAAATGTTTTACTAAATTTTGTGCTGAATTTTCAAGCTTTTTCATGTTAATTTTTTAGTTTGTGTGTGTGTGTGCGAAAGAGAGAGAAGAGAGAGAGAGAGAGAGAGTAGCAGAGAGATGAGAGAGAGAGACGAGAGAGAGAGAGAGAGAGAGAGAGCGAGAGAGAGAGAGGCAAGGTTATACGATCAATAAAATATGTTATTATTGGAAGCTGAATTGGCAAAAAGACTTCAAAAATTTGAATAAATTATCTTAATTCTCTTCGCTTTTTTGTTTTTTTGTTTTTTTTAAATCATGAGATTATTATTATTATAGGGTAAATTATTATTATCTATTATTATTATTATTATTTTATTTTATATTATTATTATTATTATTATTATTATTATTATTATTAAGAAGATTAAAGTATTAGAGGTCTTAATCCTCTTGTTATAGATGAAAGGATTATTATATTATACCGTATTGGGGTGTGCGTGTTTCTGAAAGAAGAAGTAGAGAGAGAGCGAGGAAGAGAGAGAGTAGAAGAGAGGAGAGGAGAGATATGATGAGAGAGAGAGAGAGAGAGTGAGAGAGAGAGAGAGAGAGGGAGAGAGTAGCAGAGAGAGGAGAGAGAGATAAGTAGAGAGAGTCGATACTGGGTTCACTTTATATATATATATATATTCATATATTATAGACATATATATATATCTATTTGAATATTGATATTTTAATATCTTAAATATATCATTGATATAAGGCCTAATTTAATGATTTAAAGATATTAATTTAGCATTCGATATATATATTCACATTATATTATATACTATAAATACTATTATTATATATATATCGGTACTACTGTATAATACTCGAGAGATCCGTTACTATGCTTTATAATAAGTATATTCCTCCAATCCGGTAGATAGATCGAGTAATATTTGGTACGTATAAACGTATCTTTCTACTAATATAGTCACTCACTAATCGATATATCATTATATATATATGAAGTATATCTACTATATCATTTTAGAACAGTCGGTCGATATTTATCGCTATTTCATGATATATATGCGTAAGGTGTAATACCTACTGTTCAAACACCTCCTATAGTAATGCGCAATTTATGTAAAAAGATGTTCCATGCATTCAAATAGCTTAACTATTAATAATATATATATGAATATAAATATATATTACTACTATATCTATATATAGATATATATATATAATAATAAATTTAAATATAATATTATTTATAATATCTATAATTCCGCTATATATATACTACATCATGCGTAGTAAAACAATAAGTGTATCTGAAGTACCTACTAGTAAGATATCAATGTAAAGTACGTATCTACCTATCATTTTTAAAGTTGCACTCGGTCATATTAATATTAGTGTAACGTATAAAATTAACATACGACAGCCTATCTAACAATATCATTCTTGTTTATTTAAAACTATTATATAAGACTATATATATCTAGTTTCTTGAAGAAGTTCCTGCTTCCACTTAGGATAAAATTTCTTTCAATTTTTTTTCAATTTCATCTAACATATCTAGTTCTACTAATCGTAATCTATGTATACATTAATAAAAAGAATTGGTTTAATATCTTGTCCACAAGATCATAACAATGCATTTTTTTATTATAATTTCGAAACGTATATACTATCTACTTGAAAGATCTATTAATTAGAAAACTTGAACAATTTTTCTCGCAGTTTTCTTCATAAGGTAACTCTTATTGTGCATATCTAAAATGTATACTCTTTAGTAGCGCATCCTACCGTTTTTTTCTACTCATAGTACTTTCAGCTTTACCGGATGTGATTCGTTAAGGTCAGATGCAACTTTGTTTCATAGTTTCGTTTCCAGTTAACTTGTTTTATGCAAGCTTATTGCAGGGCTGCTGATATCCTTACATCACCGTTGTAACTCAGACCGAGTGCTCTAATCAATTTCGAATTGCTACTTCGTATTATGGGTTTGGCACTAGATTAAATCAAATGATTTAATTATTTAAAAAAAATCAATTGTGATTTTTTTATATTGGCTGAAATCATAATAATTAATGATTTTTTGAAAGTTTTTTACTACTTAAATTTTTTAAGGCAAAATTTTTTTTCTAAATTATTAATTTTATCACTATTTATTTTCTTCATTAATTTCCTGAAACATATATTCATCTAATATTAATAAAGTTCAAATTCATCAATTGAATTGATAGTTGATCATTTTTTTAATAAAGAAATAAATAAATTAATCTACTCGAATAAACTCGTAATATATAAATTATATTCTATATATATGTAAATATATGTAATATAAAATCCTTAATAAAATAATATAATTTCTATATTTCTATAATTTTTAATTCTAAATAAAAAAACTCAGATTTTAAAAACCGCATTCAATTTTACCATTCTCTAAAAATCATTATCATTTCGGACAGTATGTTCGGCAGACCTCTAAATCACAAATTAATCGTTACATTATTTCGATTCTAGTAGGGATTAAATCGGAGAGAGAGAACGAGCTTTTTCGCACGATTTTATTATCACTACAAAATGACTGCCCGATTATATATTTGTGAAGCCCACTACTATATTCATTCCTTATCCATATATTTTTATCAATCGGTAGGCGACAGATCATCATAGCTTCGTCACATGTGGCGAAATAGGAAATGGGCGAGGGCCTCAGTGAACTTTGGTTTCTTTTGGAGTAGAACGTATAAATTGACAAACGTTTTGCGTAAATTCAATTCCAAGGAACCGTTGATCTTTCTAATACTCTTTCTCAATTGGTTTCTAAAAATGCTCGTATCCCAGGATTGGATATTTTCTTTTTTCCATTTTTCATTCGCCCACGACTTAACTCGTGTGTAAATGGCAATATCTTTGAAACAAGTGCAATTGTCCAGGTCCCTCCCCCCTTCCTGTAGGAGTATTATTCGCTCCGCATAGAATGCAGACATAAAATAGGTATTTATATCGAATTTATCGGTCACTTTCTCTCGAGATCGATCCACTTATTCGTAATGAAACATATTTCCTGAAAACTATTCGCTTCAATCGTCTCTTGTATAATAACTACTGAGATGCATTACTTCCGGAATATGGAACTCCGATGCTGACAGCTATTGCTGTTTCTTTTTCCCCGCCCTCGATAACGTAGCGGTTTTCGAAATTGCGATAGACTTCTTCGAATTCCATTGACGATTCTTAAATTCTTTTTATTTTCAATTTCAAACCGCCACGACCTATATTATTTAATCTTTTGGCTGGAACCAATTATCGGCATTTGCTAAAACTATCTCGAAACTTAATATAGGAGAAGTTGGGAAATAATTCGTCTTCCGACGTGTACCTGAAAATTCAAATTCTAGCGTTCCTTCAACCTGATCTGGATCACAAAGTTATTGAACCCTTATTTGTCCTGTTAAATGGCTAGATACACATGCGGTGTTTCTTATAGAGTTATTTTCGCTCGCGCTGAATCCCTGAATTTGCGCATACCATTTTGTTGTAACAGGCAGCAGGGTTTTTTTTTTATGATAACACCTCATACACAAATTAAAAGTCACAGAAATAGTTATACACATGCAAAGTGCATAAGCTTTCAGTTATTTAACTCCACCCCTTTGATCTACACTATCAGCAATGTTAAATGCTGATTTATGAAGATGTTTCTACTCGTAGTTTGCTTGAGGAACATCCCTTTAAGTTTCCCACCACCATAGTCCCAGCATATTAACTGGATTCCAAATTCTCCCCCTGATAACCCCCGTTTTTTCTGATTACCGTTCGAACCAAATATCCCTTGGTGGAATGCTCACCACTTCTATCTATTTCCTTAATTCATATATATATATATTATACTCTATAAATATCTATATATCTCTATTCTATAATATATTATATATATATATATTATATATCTTTATATATATATATATATATATTACCTATATATATATAAATTTAAAATAAACCGGTAACTATTATTATATATACTAAAACTTATTATTAATAGGTTTAATTAGGAAATTTTACTAATTTTATCAAACATAATAATTAAAAAGGCAATTTGTGCAAAAATTTAAAAAAATTTAAAAAATCATGGATTTTTTTATTTTTTTAAAAAATCAAAAAAAATAACCTGCTACTATAAACAACACATGGATGCTTTTAAAATTGTAGCATACACTCCACACATTTTTTTTTTATATTAATTATACATGTAGTACTATTACAATTATTGCAATGGTGAAGTACCCTTTTTTCTATGAAATCACTTGTCAATTATCAGCTTAAACATGAAGTTTACCCAAGACAAGTTCAACTTTAATATTAGTTACAACACACAAGATTCCTGCCAGAGGTTGTTAGATATTTTAGTACCGTGTCAGCAAAAATAGAAATCTCTCTCTCTCTTCTCTCTCTCCTCTCTCTCTCTCTCTCTCTCTCTCTCTCTCCATCTTCTCTCTCTCTCTCTCTCTTCTTCTCTCTCTCTCTCGCCCTCTCTTCGCCTCTTCTCCTCTCTTCCCTCTCTCTTCCTTCTCTCTCTCTTCTCTCTCTCTCCTTCCTCTCGTCTATCTCTCTCTCTCTCTGCTCCTTCTTTATATCACTTCAACTACTCCTTCTCTCTCTCTCTACCTCTATCTCTCTCTCTCTTCATTATATATATATATACTATATATATAATATTATATATATATAATATATATATTATATATATATATAAATATAAATATATATATATACGACCTATATTATATTATTATATTATATATATTTATTGTGAATACTTTACATCATCAGCTAGCAATAAATAGACTTTGAGTCCGAAGAGGCTAAGGTCAAGGTTGATCTCTTCTAAAATCCCACTACTCAATCAGCCTAGAACCTGTTACTTTCACACCTAGACGTAGTGAAGTGACCCTGAAGTAAGCGAATTTAAAAAATAAAAACAATTAAGACCAGAATGTATATGTTATACTAAAGTGTTTCCTGAAATCACTAACAAAAAATACATCATAAAGCTGGACTTATCCTCACGTGTCTTGATCTATCTTGTGACCGGAAATGTATTTCATATATCTAATTATGATGATATTAGATAATATTATGTTTTATAACAATGATTATATTATATATCTACTATATATATATCCACTAATTTAATTGCTTATACGTTATAAATTAAAAATAAAGTAAACATTCTTGTAGTAATAGCTTATATTATAGTAATCAATATTATATAACTAACATAATATACTAAAAATTATACTTATATATTTAATACTTAATTATATATATATACTCACATCTTATAAAATATATTATATATATATATATTATGTCACATATACTATATATATCGCCCCGGTATTATATAATATATTTTATTTGGTTTTTAATATTACATAACATAATTATATACTATATATTATATATTAGCGTAACTAGAAGATATACCGTACCAGTAAGCTGCGACATTAGTATGTATCTAGACTATTATGACGGTATATATTATATGATATGATTTATATAATTTGTTGTAGTATAGGATATATACTACTATTAATATAGAACGACTACAAATATTTACAACTACATATCTATCTCAAGTTATATAGGCTATTTATTTTAAAGTTGTATAAAGATGATTTAGAAGATTCATTACTAAAGTCGTATTACGGTTATTTTAAAGTAAATTATTAGAGTAAGAGGACATATTTCACATTTTTACATATATTAACCAATCTTTAATTATATAACCTAATAACCTAAATTTAATAAACCTAACCTAACATAAACTTATACTAACATACTTATCCTAAATTGAACCTAGACCTTAGTTTCACGACGTCTGTTTTATATTTGAGTCAACTTCACTTAATAAATGTCCTATATATTATTATATATTATATATATATATTATCCATACATAGTTATTATAAATATATATATTATATTATATTATTCTATAATAATTAGGTATGAGGATTACTAGAATAATATGATTGTAAACTTTATATACGCAAATTATCGTTCGAAAAATCATAATAATTTTACTAATATAAATCATAATAATAAATAAATATTAGATATATAATATATTTATCGTACCTGTTTTCACCGTTGGATAAACATGAATTGTTCATCTAATATTGAGTACTATAATTTTGCAACATATTTCTTTATTATCATTTTATTATTATTATTATTTTAATTATTCTTAGTTTTATTATTATTGATCATTTATTAGTTATTTTTATTCATTATTATAATGAATATGATTTTTCGCCCTTTAATCTAGAAAAGGTTCTTAGCGCAGAGGAGCGTCTGCCAGAGGGGGAAAGGACTTAACTATTTATATATTATTAATTAATTATTATAATTATCATATGAGATTTATTATTATTATTATTATTTAATATTATTATTATTATTAATTTTATTATTATTATCAGACGGTCTCATCTTTTTTTTGCCCAACTCTCTAGAATTAATATCTAATTATTTCGGTTATATTGGAATATTCATTTCAATATTTAAATTTGCTCGCGTGGTTCATAGTATCTACAATTATATAGTTTTACTGCTATAATCTTTAATACTACTGTACCACTGTCTGAGATAGTCTATCTGTATTATTATTATTTGCTCATTATCTTATTATTAAATTATTTATTTTATTATTATTATTATTATTATTGGCGAGTTATTTTTTTTGATAGTGTCATTGATTGTACTATTTTATTTTTTGTTAGCCACGTACAATTTTACTGGTTATACGTTACTTCCTCTTGAGTCTATACTTACTCATGAACTAATAAAATAATATTATAGATAATAATAAATTTGCTAAAAACACAATTTTTCTATATATATTGGATATATATAATATATAAGGTATATGTATATATATATTATATATATATTATATATATATATATATAGATATAAATATATTTTTATTATTATCGAAAATACATTTTATATACTAAATTATTCATTATATTGGTATCTATAATGTAATATAATCATATAGAATACGGTTTGAATCTAGTTAGGGTGATGTATATGTTATATCCAGGTAAAATTAACACAGTTCACTTAACGGAAGTAAGAGAGTAATAGAAAGCTGTGACATTGTCCAGCTCCATTTTCTCACGAGTAACCTTTTCTAGTTATAATACATAATTAATAAGAAGAGTATTAATATTAATAATAATGTTTTCTCTTAATCACTATTATATAAGATGTTTAAAAACTATAATAAACAAAATTATTCGGGATCCTGCGGATTCATTAAAAAGTAAGAGAGAGTTCAATATGTATACACTGATATAAGGTTGAGAATATCATCCTTGTCGGTCATTCTATTCTCTCTTATCTCTCTTCTCGGTACTCGTTCTCTTCTGTCCCCTTTTCTCTCTCATTTCTTTTCGCGTTCGCCCCTCTCTTCTCTTCTCAGAACCTCAACACACACAGCAGAACTGTCTCTCTCAAACTTTCTCTCGCTCACTGTCTCCTCTCCCTACTCTCTCTTGTACACACATCAGCATATACAAAAAACTTCATTCTCTCTATCTAGCCCTATCTCCTCGATTTCTCTTCTCTCACTTCCGATCACTCTCTCTCTCTCTCTCTCTCTCTCTCTCGTAAGCAGTAGACACCTTAACGAAAATTAGATGTCTCATCCTCGTGACTATTCTCTCCTCTCTCCCTCTCTCGTTACTTAGCCACCGTGACTACATAGATTTTAAGAAGCAGAGTAATTTCTAAAAAACTTGCGGCATGCATTCCTTTCCATTCCCTTCCAATAACTAAACATCACCACAGACGACAAAACACAAACCTCGCATTCATCGAGCAGGTCGACCATATAACGTCCCAGTGATATATCAAATCCGTGATGAGGTACTACTGTATATATATATAATATAAGTATATATATAGTGTTAATATATATAGTATTATATATATATATATATAATATATATAACTTCTTGAATATACATATATATAGTATAGAGAGAGAGAGAGAGAGAGAAAGAGAGAGAGAGTTTTGGTGTTATGCTCGTTTTGTAACGGAGTTTTGTTACGAGGATGAAGACAGTAGTATCAAAAAAAGAGGAGACGACTTCTATGTGAGAGGAGGTGGTGTGGGGTTGCGCGCGCTGGGGTTGGTGGCGGGCGAGTGGCGATATATGTAGCGGTGGTTCGAAATTTTTATATTTCGTGTATGTAGCTCGCTGGTTGCTTGTGGGTGCGTAGTTGTGAGTATGCGGGAGCAAGAGCACGACGGAGAGTGATATTTTTGAGTATCTAAAACTGAGTGGTTATTATGCACGCAATATTATTTAAAAATTGCTATATTATCTTTATATGATCCGTTTGCGTCCTGAGGCATTCGCAATAATTAATAAATAATTTTCTTTTTTATAAAATATTTTTATCTCATTTATTTTTACTTTATCTTCTCAAAGCCCTATAGGCCTTTCATTTCATATTTTTGGCTCTTGGGAAGGGGGGGGTTATAAATACAGCATAAATATGTTGACATTAATAATTTCGAATATTCCTGAATTACATGACTCTGATTGAATAATGATATAAAAATTCTATGTCAGTAAAATCAAACTAAATTGTTAATATTTTTGAAAATGACGCACTTATCATTCTGCTTAATAAAATCTATAGAATTTGATCATTTTTTCCAAAGTGTTTTTTTTTATCTACTCCAAATTCGCGCGCTAGAAATTCTCTATTATGAAAATATCAGGTTAAAGAAGATAATTCAACATCACATCAATTAATTTATTGCTATTTTACAATATAAATAAACAATCATAAATAATATGCTATATTACGTATCAAAATCTGTAATTCTACATGGATTACATAGTTATGCTTGGATAATAATAATAATGTTTTATAATAAACACGATAATATATATATACAGTACCCTCATTTTATATTTTATTATAATGTAGTTGTTTGATTTATAATACACCCGATAAAAGTACAAACTAAAATACTCAAATTTAGTATGGGATAAATTTCATTTAGAAGATCCTGGGTATTTTTGGAGTAAATCTCGTAATCTCACCAAATCTTAATTAGACAAGGTGGTAAAAAATAATGAGTAGAAATTATAAATTTTCACGTATTTTATTATTAATACGGATTTCGTTGCATCCAAAGACCATCCACCAAGCAACACAAAGTAATTATTCGTCATTGTACGCAAAATGTCGCTTGAGTCGTTTACATTTTGAAATATGCGTAAGTGAACACTTCATTTAAATCAGAGGATTTGTTAAAGTAGGGGAGATTGTTTACAAATAGATTTATGTAAAAACGTAAATGCATATCTTACGCTTTTATTATATTGTCGAATGTCAAGGAAAACATATTTGACGAAATGATTATTCAGTTAGATTGATAACAAATAATTACACAGAAAATTATACATATAATTATAACTATAAATCATATATCGTGAAATAGTACTAAACTTTGAAAATCTAACAATCTATTATAATAAAACGTTGATAAAAATCAAAAATTATGATAATACCAATAATAATAACATAATAATAAATATTATCATTATAATTAATATATCAAAGAGAACATAATTTAAGATAAAACTATTTATATTCTCAGATTTACTATATATAATTTACGAGCTTTAAGGTTGTCTCAGACTTATCCAATATTTTACTGTAACCTATAAGTATAATTTAGGCTGAACATATCGCATAACGACTAGATAGTATACGGCATCTATACGTCCGAGTAGGATTAAACAACCTATATCCTAAGAACCAGAGGCGGTAGCTTGATTGCTCGTTGACATAAGTATGGTTTCTCCCTCGTAATTAACACCCGAAAATGTAATAAACGTAATATCAATTTTGGATCCGGGTATCCCGAGAATTAATTAACATTTTTCATTTGTGAATAATTCCGGGAATCGGTTATATATATAAATGCACGATATAATAGTAGTCTTCGATAAATACTTCACAAAAATAGAATAATAATAATATAATAAATACTACCGATAACGACTATATAGTCACGAAAGTAGGGTAATATGATATTATACGCCTATATAGAAAACTACTCATATATTACCGAGTATACAGAGGTACTGTATATAGTTTATTACGATATGATATATTATTACTAATAAAAAATATTAAAAACAATTTTCTTTATTATTTTAAATTTGTTATTTGAAGATATTCGTCTACATCCGGTCCGAATATATTACAAGACTAAATCTTTGGAGCGGTCACAGCTCACTGGACTATCGTTGTATACACAGCTGCACGAAAATTGTGTTTAGGAGTTGAGGTGTCGGACTCGAGATACTTATGCTACTGACACTAGACGCAGATACTAACGATGCATACGCTAGAGTTCAATCGCTGTCAGTTAGGGCCAACTCTGTAGGGCATTCTAGAGTGTACGAAGAATTCCATGAAATGGAATGTAAAATGTCATAGAAGAAGATGTTGTGGTTGTGAAGAATCGGCGCGTTAATACGACATGAATTCGAAGTCACTTGTTGCGCATTGGTCTTGTGCGAGATCATAGGAGGAAGAGAATGATACTTGAATAGATCGGTTGTTAGCGGTCATGTATATCGGAGTGTGTTGGGCAACCGAACGGCTGGGAGACCAAAGACGAACGGTGAAAATTTGGATTAGTCGAGATAGAACACAGAACCGTAATGTGATGTGAGACGTTAATGTGTAGGTGCAGAGGGCGGATGAAATAATAGGTACATGTTATAGGCACCGCACAATATGGGTGGGTTGGCTTTTGTATGGGGGCATGGTGTTGCCCACTGGGCCAGGGGATGAACCTCTCACAGCATTTCATGCTGCGGTCTTAAGCGCGTGGATAGAAACCGGTGAGGACGTTTCCTACTTATAGCTGAGACGTCAGCCTTGACTCAGTCATAGACTAATGAGTGGATTGTTCTTGATCTGAGACGACTCCTCACTAAATCTAAAATGTAGATCAGATACGAGGGGAATTGGAAGCTGATGGAATTTAATTTATGACGTATGTGGTCATGTTCTCTTAATATCGCTTTTCACTTTTCGATCTTGTCAGCTACCGCTCCCGCTCCCCTTGTCGTCCTCATTGGGTTAATCACAATCTCTCGGGGGCACACGAGAGATTTGGCCGGTCTGGAAGCAGCGCTAAGGAATTATTAAATGTAAGTATTTAAAATCGTAGAACTCACCATTACGTAGACATAATTCAAACGGATATAATATAATTATACTATATCTAAAAAGAATTACAACCATATCAGCAGAATTTAATATATACTATTATTCAATATATTTGATTTCACAATATAGAAGCGGCTGGTCTCAAATTAAATCACACGTCAAGGCTCTATTTATGTGTGATTTCGAGGAATATATATATCATATAGTATATATATATTATATATATACGTTATACTGTATATATATATATATAATATAGTATATATATATAGTATTAGAACCTAATATATAATATCTAATAATTATATTGATTTATATATATAGTTTTATAATATATATATATATATATATATCATATATATATATAATATATATATAAGCTTAAGGTACTATATAATGATGCGCAAAGGAAATTGAGATCAACGCTGGCGTTCAATTCCCAGATAATCTACTCCATATGACATATACTAAATAATAATTAAAAAATATCATAATTAATTATAAGTAAATTGATTGAAGGTAGAATGAGATAATGAAATAATATAATAAATAACTAATATTCAACAATAAATAATAATAAAATATAAGAAGAAGAAGAGAAGAGAAGCAGAAGAAGAAGAAGAAAAACAGAATATAATTTTATTAATGTTCGTAATAATGTTATATTACAAATCTAAAGATAACTATTTAGTAACATAATTAATAATAATAATGATTATAATAATATTAATACAAATGTAATATCCCTATGAATGTTTTTAAATATCTAAGTTACCCTGAATCCTTTTGTTATTTTGCTAATATTATATATTATAATTATGCTATAAGTAGTATGAGTAAGAATGTTATAATTAATAATAATATTTTTATAAGATAAAATAGAAGAATTAACGATAAGCCGCCGACATGTAACTCATCAATAATAATAATAATATCATTAATATATCATTTCTCATCAATTAATTTATTATTTATATAACCTTTTTCTACATTTAGTTTCGACTTCGCTTGAAATAATAAAATAATAAATAAAGTATTGTGACTATTATTAATATTCCTTAGTGTTAGCTTTAATTGTTGGTAAGTATTAAAATATGCTAGCAATTTGTTTTATAGATAGCTATTATTCTGGCGTATATAAAGTTAAGTATTGTTAGTTTAAAGATTATTGTGAATTTTTATTAGTAGTGTAGTAGTAGTTCATGTAATGATTTATATAAAACTATATAATAATAATGGTTAAACTAAGGTTTGTAAATTTTTTCTTTATAATTGAGACTGGATTAGTGTACGGGAAAAGGAAGCAATTCTTCATCATACAAAGAAATATAATAAAATATAAAAAATAAAAATTTAAAAAAAAGATTATATATAATAACATATATAATTGAAGATAAAAATATATAAAGTTTTTATTTTTAAGGGGATACGTATAGTCAGACGTTATTTAGACATCATTAGACCTAAATTATTATTTTGGGATTAAAGGATATAGTAGTTTATAATATTATTCTATATATATATGTAGCGCTCTATTTCTGACATTCAAAATCACATTATGACAAGTCAATCTCTTAAGATAATATAATTTAATAGCATAAAGAAACATTACATTAGAAAATGATGAAAATTATATATTATATAACAACAAATCATCAATCAAACAAGAATTGTGAAATGAATTTGAAGGTTGTAGAGACGAAAAAAAAATAATTGTATACTTCTCTAATTTCCCACTCGGACACGGATTTTGGTTTCCTTTTTTTTTTCTTTTTTAAATTTGTCCGGTTTAGACTCCGGAGAATCCCCCACCACTCCCACCACCCCCCAACATAGGCTCCGAATCCGTCGTTGGCCCCGACTCGCAGCACCGACTGTGACTTAGTGTTAAGCGTATTAAAGGCATAGTTTTATTGTAACGTAATAAATAATACATGTCTGTGTTATATAATTACTTGTAATATTAATAATATTACTTTTCAATATTTGCCAAAAAAAAAAAAATGTGACAACCTTATTTTATGTAAATTCTTTAATTTAGAAATTTTAAGAACTGGTATTATTATTATTATTATTATTATTATTATTATTATTATTATTATTATTATTTTATTATTATATTGATTATTTATTTATTTAT
>JABUQX010129495.1:32500-35000 GCA_015478945.1 Trachelipus rathkii
AATTACTACCTAGGATCCGCGCGAGGGAGGGATCGAACCCTAGCCTTGTGACTCTCTCACACACACACACACGCAGAAACTCTCTTTCTCCCTCTCCCTCTCTTGTACACACATGCATATACGAACTCTCACTCACTCACTCACTCACTCACTCACTCACTCACTCACTCACTCTCTCTCTTCTCTCTCTCTCTCTCTCTCTCTCTCTCTCTCTCTCTCCTCCTCTCTCTCTCTACCGATTGGCAACAGTAAATGTGATTGACCTCTAGTGCAGAAAGAGTATATCTATCTCTATCTACCTTCCTGGTGTACCTTGTGTGTGTGTGTATATTATTAGGAAGGAGGCTGATAAAGATAATGCTGATATCATAGAGATAAATAAAAGTTGAGGAGGGGAAAATTTCATCATCAAAAAGAAATATTTGTGCAGAAAATGATTTTTGGTGGTAGGAAGCCTGTAGTAACTCTCAAAAAAAACATAGGAAAGGATATTAGCATATGTAGTAAACTGTAACAACGAATCGGACTAGTGTGTGTTGTGTGTAAGAGTGTGTGTGTGTGTGTTGAAGACCAGTGGTGGTTCAATTTCTAGGGGGGGGGGGGGGGGAAAGCATTTTCTTGAGAAGTTTTTCCCCATCCCTTTCGTCTCTATAAAGAGAAAAAAAAAGGCTCTTAAAAATTCTAATAAGAAATTAAAAAATAAAAATAAATGAACAAAAATAGCAAGCAATCCTTCCCAACCATATATATATATATATATATATATAATATATTATATATATATATATATATTTAGTATATATATATAAATAGATATTATATATTATATAATATATATATATATATATATATATATATATATATATATATATATATATATATATATATATATAATATATATTATTATTATTTTTTTTATTTTATTATTTTTTTATTATTATTATTATTTTATTTTTTATATTTATATTATATATCATTTATTATTATTATTATTATTATTATTATTATTATATTATTATTATTATACATTTCGTCTCTGATTTTAATAAATCAAATAATAATAATAATAATTAATTAAGTGATATGATAATAATAAAAATTAATAATAAAAATAAAATAATGAAATATAATGCTAATAAATTAATAATTAAATTAAAAATAATACTAACATAAATAACAGTGTTAAATAATAATAATAATAATAATAATAATAATAATAATAATAATAATAATAATAATGTAACTGTACTTTCTGCCTAACAAATTGCACAGAAGGTCTTTCCGCTTCATCGCTGTCATAAAGCCGACCTTCGATGAACACACACACACACACACACACACACACACACACACACACACACACACACACACACACAAACACGCTCACACAGCCTTGTAAACCGATTACAAGTTAGCGGATAGCGTATTTTCCTAAACTTTTATTAAAGACTACAAATCTTGTGACTTAAGTCTTCTTATTGTTTTACAATCCTGACTGTAGGAGCGTGAGGGAGATGAGTGGTGGCCGGAGGAGAGGAGGGAGAGGTTCCGAGGAGTGGCGAGTGATGTCCACCCCCCCCCCACCCCGCCCAAATAATGTGATATGAAATTTATGACGAAAAGGTTCTTCTAAATCTAATAATATGAACCACGGTGAATTGTGTTAGGAGCAACAAGTGATTTAATCGGGAAGAAAAATTCTTTGGCCTTACTTTAATAATTAGCTCGTACCAATGCAACACAAACACCTGCTCGCGCGCTCACATACACACACAAAATATTTCCTGATGACACACCCATCCATATTATATTCTTCAATTAAAATTTTTATTTAACTGGTCATATGTGTTTTGGATGTTCTGCTGCAGTAATCCTTGGGCATACCTGTGCCAAATTTTTATTCATTTATTATATTAATTAATAGGGCGTACTTGCCTATCTCTTTTTACCTTCGTACCCATCTTTTATATTTATTATAGGTATTAATATTTAATAGGGTATTTATTAGTACAGGGCTTATCTTTTATATTTATTGCACTGTTAGTTAGGGCCTTTTATACATATCATTTGATAACTATATACCGTATTTATTGTGCTGTTAGGGCATTTCGTACCCATCTATACATTTTTTTATATTTATTTATTACTGGTTCACTGAGAGAGAGAAAGAGGAGAGAGAGAGAGAGGAAGAGAGAGAGAGAGAGAGAGAGAGAGAGAGAGAGAGAGAGAGAGAGAGATGAGAGAGTAAAGAGAGAGAGAGAGAGAGAGAGAGAGAGAAATTTTAACGGTAAAAACTAGTTATGTTTATCTTGTTCAGGGAAAATTATGTTAAGAATGAAAATATTAAACCTTAGGGAGAAGGGAGAGATGAGGGAGGGAGACCAGACCTGGAGATGTGGAAGGGGAGACAAGAAAAAAAATTAAGTAAAATATTATTATTATTATTATTATTATTATTTTTATGATTATTATTATTATTAGTAGTAGTAGTAGTAGTAGT
>JABUQX010129495.1:40000-56959 GCA_015478945.1 Trachelipus rathkii
AATATATTAATAATATATATATTATATATTAATATATATTATATCAATTATAATATATACCACTATATATATATACTTATATATATACTATATAATATATACCTATATACATTATTAACTGTATATATATATATATATATATATATATATATATATATATTATATACTATATATAATATATATACATATAATATATAATATCATTTATATATATATTATATATTATATATTATATATTATATTATATATATTATATATATATATTATGATAATATATACTATATAATATTAGTATATAATATAAATATATATATATATATATATATATATATATATATATATATATATATATATATATATATAATATATATATAATATATATATTATAATATAATATATTATAAAATATATAATATATATATATAATAATATATATTATAATATATATATAATTAATATATATATATAAATATATATATATATATTATATATATATATATATTTATTATATATAATATATAAGAGTGGCGGCTCTAGTAACTTTTTACTGCTCGGCTCTCTCTCTCTTCTCTCTCCTCTCTCTCTCTCTCTCCTCCTCATAATCTCTCTTCTCTCTCTTTATATAATATAATATATATCTATATATATATAATATTATAAATACTTATATATATATAAATATATAGATTAATATATATATATATATAAGATATATATAATAATATCTGTATATATATATAATATATAATATCCATATATATATATATATATATATATATATATAAATATATATATATATATAATATATATATAATATAGTATATATAACTAAATATATATAAATATATATATTTTTATATATACTATATTTATATATTATACACTACTATATATATATCACATATAGTTATATATATATATATATATATCATCATAACCCTAATATATATATCTATCACTATATACTAATATATATCCACTCAATATCACCCACATCGAAAATATAAAATATATTATATTATATATAATATATATATATACTATATATAATATATATATACTAATATATAATATATATATAATAATATATATATATATATATATATATAACATATACCTATTATATATATACATATATACACTCTATATATATAGAATATAATATATAAACCTATATAATATTATATATATAATATATATATAATTATAATATATATATATAAATCATATATATATTACTATATATATATATTATATTATATATATATATATATATAACCCCCATCTCTAATTCTTGCCACACCCCAATCCACGTATATATATATATTATATATATCTATATATATTATATAATATATATATAATTATAATATATTATATACTATATATAAATATATATATACATAATTATATATATAATATTATATATTATATATATATATAATAGGAATAATATTAATATATACTATATATTATATATAATATATATATATATATATATAGTTATATAGTACTATAGTATTATATATAGTCATATATATATCCACAATCGCTGTAAATTTGTGTCCATTTAAATAATAATCAAAATACATAATATATTAAATAATAAATTAATAATAATAATAATAATGAATAATAATAATTAAGTAAAATAATAAAAATAATAATTTTTTACATTTTTGCACTGGTTGTAAAACATTTTCACGGGGTTTTTAAGTTATTATATATATATATATATTAATTATATTAATATAATATATAATATTATATATATAAATATATATATATATAAATATTATATATATATACTATATATATAATATATTATATTATAAAATATATATAGTATATATATATAATATATTATTATATCCTGATGTAGGTAATTATGGTAAAAAAAAGGGAAAGAAACATTTAACAGTTGATAATGTTTGTAAACAAATTGGGGTGAGAAAGCCAGGTACGCCCCCCCCGGCCCCTCCCCCCCGCACCCTTCCCTCATTCTTAAATTAGGCCATTGAAAGAAAAGACTTTTAATGCTTCTTGTAATTAACTTGTTTTTTTTTCTTTGTTTTTTTTTTGTTGCAGAAGTTGTTAAATGTCTTTCCTCTTAGGTTGAGGGTCTGGTGGGATTGAAGTGCGTGCGGGGGGAGGGGGGTTTAGATGTAAACACAGGAGGGTTCTGGTGACTCTGGTTGACGACGACCGTCCTTGACTTGTGTTTTATTTCTGTTGACGTTGAATGGGAGAGGGGAAGAGGAGGAGGATCTTTTTGGTGCTTCTGTGGTTTTTTTTTTTTTTTGCTTCTAACACGTTGTTTTGAAATGAATGAAGTACGTGTGTGTGTGTGTGTGTGTGTGTTGTATCTGTGTGTCATATGCGGGGCTGAGAAAATGGCATTTTTTTTCTTGCTTCAACTTTGGCTCGACCCTCTACCAAAAAAAAAACTTTGGCTTCATCATAAAAATCTTTTTATTTTTTTTTTTTTCGAATCTATGGTTCCAAATCCACAGTCCTAGTAGCTGGTTTTATGTGAAGAAAAAATAATATATCAATCTATGTTTGATGTATGTGGTTAGGGCGCGGTGTCCTTGTGGTGATTTGTCCATATAAATGTATAAATAATTATTTTTTATATATTTTTTCCTCTTTATTATTTGTATTTATTTATTTCTTTTAAAGTACAGTTATTATTCGTTAAAATTTAATAAATATAAAATTTATAATATATTTAAAAGAAAAACATTTTATAGAATGGATAGACTTTAATATTATATATATATATAATATATAAAATAATATCAAGATAGGCATTATTATATATAATCTAGATTAATATAGTAAAATAATATCATTATAATATTATATAATTAATATTAATATTAATACATTATATATATACTGTATATTATATAGGTTGAATAATTTATATTACGTTTAACTAGGGAAATCCTTTTAAATGGAACTATAAATTAGACTATGCTCTGTATTAGAAATTAGAGTGTTAATTGACATACTCTGTGTAAGTAGGAATCTTATTAGCTCAAGTCTTCTGATATATCAATTTATTCACTTGTTGCAATAAATGGTTAGGTCTGCTTCTATAACTTATTAATTATAAATGCTTCACTTTTTAATTTTTGAAATTTACTCAAAATGTTTTGGTGCCGCATATATACTCTATCCTCCATTCCTCCAAGAAAGGATATACTAATGACATAACAAAACGAGGCTGTGTATTGAGTTGCCTGGGCTCAACCAATAGGAGCCATTCAAATCACCCACTCCTATCGAGGATAATTACTTATGAGATCCTCATAGCTAGTCTTATAGAGGTATATAATGTACCCTTAACAATCAAAGTTTGGTAAGATTTATAACTCATTATAGTGACCGGTGACAGTTAATTTATAATTAGATATGGATTAGAAATTTTAGTGCTACTCAAGTATATATCTTTATTTAGTTTAAGTACTGTATTATGTTAAATTTACTTAAATTAAATTAATTAGTTATGACTAAACTACGTTATGATTATATGCCCATTACTCCTATATTACTTAATTCCAATTATCTTAAAGAAAATCAAATCGTTTTGGTATATTATGTTATCTGTTAACTTACACTAATAAATTTAATATATATATAACCAACTACGAGAAATAATGTGCACTCATATATATCTAATATTAATCCTTACCCCATATATCTATGGACATGTATCTCGATAGATATATTAATTTATAATACTATTAATAGTGCATTATCGGCCTATAGGGACGTCATTGTTAGGTAAATCCCCATGTAGAATGAGTCAGACAGGGGCTAATAAACCCCTAATTTGTGAAGTCGATACTGATAATTAATAATTGAAAAAAATAAAAATAAAAAAAAAAAATCCTATACATTATTTATAGTGATATATATATATATAATAATATAAATTTAGCTATATATAAGTAGGTACTTCTCGTTTAGTTATCTAAGTGCCTATATAATATATTGATATGTTGTGATAGATAAAGTAAATAATAATTGTTTAATTGAAATAAATATAATAATCGTGATGAAGTAAAAATCAAAGTTTCTTATATTAATACTCTACTTATATGAATAAGATAAAGAGGAATAGTCGTTTACTATCAGAATAAAAGATGATACGTCGAAATAATTCAAAATTCTAATGCTACCTCTCGATTATAGAGGTATAGATTTTAATAATATAAATCTCAACGTCCTAAAACTATAAATATAATATGTGACACTCAATAGCACATTATGACAAATAATAACAAACCATAAACCCATATAGATAATAGAATGGTATATATCAAATACGATAAATAAAGCTGAATCTCATTATTATCTAGGGACGGCGCGCCAATACATCATAATGAAAGTGTGATCCACTTCATTCTCCATAGATCGAAGAGCTCTACTCTGTCCTCCTCTCCTCTCTCTCTCTTCTCTCCTCTCTCTCCTCTCTATAGGGGGTATAGAGATAATATTAATAAATTATACTCTCTCCATCTATCTTATATATATATCTTATATATATATAATCTTCCATACTGCATTCCTTCCACTCAACCTATCTTCATTGATAATGATGGGGAGACCCATCTACATAGTTATACTACTTATCAAATACTCTCTCTAGGATAACCGAGTTTAGATATATATAGGAAATACAATTATACTGAGCACTAATACTCATATACATCTTCACCTGCCATCATAAAATAATAGGTAATATTAAAAAAAAAAGGTAACGTTATATACTCATAATTATATATATATATATATATATAATTATATATATAGTGAGTATACTAGTATCTATATATATATAATTGACACATAATTAAATATTCACATGACTATATATGAGTTATCCCTTTTTTACAGTTTTCCTTTAGCTCTTCATTAATTGATTCTATGTGGGAACATGGTTTTTCTCGTTTTAATTCAGAATTCTTTATTTTATTGAACTAGGTCATAGCAAAAAATTGCATTTTGAATACTTTCTTTTTAACTATCTCTCTCTCTCTCATGTGGCCTAAAGCTCCGTAGAACAAGTATAGGTCAATTCTTAATTTTTTTAAAAACACAAAAACAATATATATATATATTAGATTCCTAGGTATGAGAACATACAAAAGTCACTTGTAAAAAAAGATTTTAAATTACCAACCTTTTCAGACGACTATGACCATTTGTTCACTAGTTCTCAGCTAATTTATTCTCTCCGCTTTTCGGAGAATTCATATCGAACATTTAACGTATTGTATATATATTGAATGTGAAGAAACAACTAGCATCTATTACACATGCCCGATGAGATCTATTCCTTACCACTCCCTGCTTCATGTACTTTAGTACATAGTTCTCAGCACTCAGTCCATACGAGTTTCACTCAGGCTTTTGCCATTTCTAACGCTCTTTTAATATACGTCCTCTCTTATTTCTCTCTGCATTTAATTATTCCCTCTTTCACCCTCTTCGTTGCCATCATCCGCCCTGCGCGTTCCTTCTCCATTTTGCACTCCCCTCTCTACCTACAATTAATCTCATAAATGACTCTCCCTCCAAAGTATTCTGTTCTACCCTCACCACACCCTCCTACCATCCTCCTCTACTTCAGCAATTCTCATTTCTTATTCTCATCACCTCCATGTGTGCATCCATTCAGTATCTTCTCCGAGCGCTTTCACTCTCGTTTTATCACATTCCATTAGAATAATAATTAGTAGTTCCCGTCATGTTCCTGACTCGGCGCGCTTCATGTCAAACGCATGATATGCTTTTATACTCCTCTCTCATTTTAATCAAGTCTGTAGAGGGTGTTTTTGGTTCAAACATTTCCTGTCTTATTTAGTTTATTTAGTTGCAAATGCAGTTTTCTTATTATGTCCAAATTTCTTACTTCTTCTATTGGCACTCGCCAGTGTGTTCATCATTCCACTCGCTCGTTGTTCTTTCCTCCTCCCGCGAAGCCTATATATCTCTTTTTCCCCGATAGGTACCTCGTAAATATATGTTTTCCATCATACTTCTCTCTCTTAAATTTATTCTGTGTTCTCTCCCTCTCTCTCTCTCACATTTTCCTCGTACGTCTTTCTCCATTTTATGGTATCATCGAATATCTCCTTTGTTGCTTGATCCTTCAGTTCCTCCAGCAAAATATCTCTTTCTTGAGTCGACTTTATCCCGTGGCATTGAACCTCTCGCTCTCTGCATCCAGTGCAATTCTGCTCTCTCTCCTCCTCTCTCTCTCTCTCTCTCTCCCTCTCCTCCTCTTTCTTTTCTTTCTCTCATTCTCTCTCTCACTACATTCTCCATACAAATCACGTACTTAAGTTTACTTCATCATAATGGCCCGCAGTCCAGGGGATAGCGGTTTGGTAGTATTTAAACCCCTTTAGGGTTGGGTCGCTATTACCAAAGACATAGACAATATAGAGGTTCATATTAGCGCGAAGCAAATTAGGATTACGGAAAAACGGCTCTCTCGCTAGTGATCCATTTCTCAGGCCAAGAGCTCCGTTAGTCGAGTCCAGGTTACACCAGGTAGGACTTGCAGTCGTACTTCTGTTACCTTCCTTATAATGAGTACTGCTTCCGTGGGAGGAGTCCCCCAGATTGCATTAGACCTCTTCTTGGAGCACAGATGCCTCATATATAATTAATAATTACCATATAATATTTAGTTATAATACTATTTTATGTATTATCTATTCTTTAGAGAGGAAATATATAAATGAGTAAAATATCTAAAAATGCCATATGCAATGTAAAGTATAATATATATATATAATATAATGATATAGTATCCTCAAATAGTATTATATCTTGATTAGTAATCTTTATATAAATGATAAAATATTTTATATTATTTTCGAAAGAAGGAAATTTAATATCCATCAAGCCATAAACTCGGAAGAACTAAGATACTTTATAAGGGGCTTATACTTGTGAATTCTGTCAGTTATCACTATAGATACTATATTAATTTAGTAACAGACTCGATATATATATATAAATAGTAGAATATCAGAACTTAGACTATCTAGTGTACTATCATACGTATACCCTATACTTTCTTATATCAGTTAGCTTATAATGTGCAATTTTTATTTATGTGTGAATAACTTAAATATGAAACCTATAATACTGAAGTATACTCTCGAAGCCGCCTCGTGGCGTGGGAAAAGCATTGACTCGCGAAACTGGAGAGCTCTCATAGCAGAGGACCACTGGTCTTCAGTGCCTCCGCGAATGTGCAGTCCAGAGAATTTTCTGAACGTGTCCTGGCCCACCAGAGCAAGAATAGCTATAACACTACACTCAACCTGTATGCCTACACGTGATAGGCCCTGTGAGGGCTTACCGCCACGACACACTACTCTTATATACAGATGCTCGATTTCCCTGTTGTACTATCTCTATCTAATAGCTCTCCAGTCACTGTAAGTGTACCCGCGTACTCGGAGAAACGAGGATAATGCCTGACATGTGAGGATTAAAAGGGGAAAAAGTGTACTTTGTTTTCAAACAAGCGAGGAAAATATAAAAGTTAATATTAGGGTTTCTAACTCTATATATATAGTACATTACTCAGAATATCTCAATAGTAATTATACCTATATACCGATATAATTAGTATAGTATTACAGTGACCCTAATATAAGCATGTATTAAATATAAATATAATAATCAGACTTATCATCGATCAAATCTAATATTTATTATATGTACTCATAGTTGCTCTATGAATTCATCGACTCTAGCATCATTTATTCTCTTAGAAACTTCAAATCAAGTGCTCAGTAGAATAAGTTAAAATAATTTTAATAGCTTTCTTAAAATAACATTACTTTGGTTTGAGAAAGAAGACTCTGGAAGTTGTGTTATTACATTATATGTTAATATTTTATCACAAAATTAATTCTTTACATTGTTGACAGAATTTTATAATCCATTTAATATTTAACAATGATTAAAAGAAGTTAGTTAGAATAAACTATTCATATAAAATCAAAATAAAATAAAAAAAAAAAATCATGTTAATGAAAATATTATATTAAGGAATTTGAAAGTCTTGTATGGCCAGAAATTCAAAGAAGTAACTTCCTCCTTTCGAATTCAGTGTGAAGGAGACATATTATATAATTAATAATTATTCATGCCTCTTTTTCTATAATTTATTTCACTTTGCGTATCATACATTTGGATATTCATTATCATTTATTATTATTATTTATTTAATTACTCTATTATGCATTTCAAATTTATTAGCTGGAAAGCCCGTTCTTAAGAATGCTATTGCCTCATGACATTCTATATAATATAAATATTACTACTTCAATAAATTAGCAAAAGTGAGTATTATTAAATTAATATTTACCATTTATACTATCAAGTGATATAAATATGGACCCTATATAATTACAAATCTATATAGTGCTCTCTATTAGTTTGATTTTAAATTGTATATAAAAATATATAATATATACTATTAGAATATATAGACAGTGATCCTGATATATATAGTTAGTAATCATAAATTTATAAATAAATTTATATTTATTATAAATCTATTCAATAATAATACTATATATAATTAACATTTATAATAAAATACTTAGTTTATACTATTCACAGAATAATATATCTATTATATAAATATATTATATATAATCTTGTATCTTAACTACTTAAGTATATTTTAGTTAATAATACCTAATAATTATAATAATTATAAATAATATAATAATAATATTATATAATTAATATATATAAATAATAATACATTATATATAATAATAATTATATAAATAATAAAGTATATGTGATTATGACATATATAAAACGGAATTTATATAATTTAAAACTCAAATGATAATAATAACTATATATAATTATATAGATATAATTTATAATTATTATTAATAAATAACATAATCTATATATATATATTATATAATGAACAAAAATCAAATACATCCATAATAATGATCAAAAATATATTGTAAAAAGACTTACTGAACAAGTACACTTAGCCAAAATATGTGAAATATAAAATTAAATTAAAATATAATACCTATTATAATTAATAATTAAATACTATCAAATTAAATAAAATGATATAAAGAAGAAATATAAAATATAAACCATACTATAATATAATAATAAAGACTATATTTCATAAGTAATTCCTATTATTCAATTTAGTCATACTAAATCAATAAATATGATACAAGTGAAATTGCAATTATCATATACTTTCTATGATATATTAATAACCCAGATAACTATAACTTATTAAAAAAGATACATTTTGATGTCATATATATGTATTGCAAGCGTGATGTGGGGAAAGAGTTAGTAGTCCAACAAAACAACACTAATTGGGATATAATACAAGAGCACAAAGGAGATGAAAATAAATAAAAGAAAGATAAATCAGTTCTTCTTCACTTCTGAACTTTCTTCTCATTCGTAACATCTTACTCAAACAACTTAAAAGTAACTACTGAAATAATAAATAAGTGACAGAAGAAACAAACAGACAGTTAGTCTTTAACAGAAAAAACAACGATCTATAAATGTTTCATTATCTAAATTATACAGAATGCATTTTCTACAATAGGGGTTTCGAATGCTGGGACAAAAGAAAGTGAAAGGGAATGTTACCACAATGAGCCAGAATAATATATAAGAAGTGGCAAGGCATTCAGGAACATGCAAGCGATTTGAGAGAGAGAGAGGATTGATTTTCTGCTTTTATAGTAAAGTGAATGAGAAGAGAGAGGAGAGATTTAACCAATGAAATTTAAATATTATATCAATTTGTTTAAACCTATATATATAGATATATATACTCATAAATATCTATACTCCATTCCAGTGATTACCTACAATATAATGTGATAGGTATATATAACTATAGTTATCATGTTTTTTTTACCTATATAATCAATAATAACTTCTATTTATAAATATATTAGTTTGACAGGGGAGGTAGTATATATATATATATATATTATTTATAAATATAGTTTATTTCTATTTATAATGAATAATTATATAATCTAGATGATGATATAGCTAATTAATGTATTAAAGCAATATTCCTTCAGACCCAACTGATTTAAGTGCTGAAGACGAGCGCTGCTTAAGCAGAAGATAGTTACGGCCGCTGTTGAGGGAGACAAAAGGGTTTGCAAGATTGATAATTTGAACTTGTATATAGTCTATGGCACACTTAATATGCATCGAATAATTATTTCTTAGGGACTGTAGGTTCTTAAACAATATTTATCTTGCAATGGCTAATGACCATCAAAAAGCGCCAGTAGGATACCTCTTGCAGGCTAACAACTCAAAAATTGCAGTCTCCAACTATGGTATTAAAAATATTGAAATCGAATCTGGGATTTGGGGCGTAGTATAGGGATACCTTTTATTAAGCTATGTAGTACCAATATTTAGGATAACATTTAAAGAAATTTGAGATGGGCATTAATTTTTTAAGAAGATGTGTATTAGAATTTTTGTGAATTTGGATAAATTTGGAGTAGAAATCTGTTTTAATATTAATGATGTGCCTACTTCTTCCTCTTCAAATCTCTCTCTCTCTCCTCCCCCTCCTCCTGTGCATGTACCCCTCTTAGTTCTTTAAATTTTAATGAATTTTTTTTTGAATAACAGAATGGTAGATAACCAGTAGGGACTTCAAGAAAAACAGCATCAAATGAAACAAAAAAAAGGTTGGAATTGTTACATTTTGATAATATATAAAAATAAAATAAAAAATAAGAACATGAGCACAGCATTTAATGCGAGTACGACCCAAATACTACTGACGGAAGAAGCCGCTTTAATATTCCAGAGAAGTATTTAAATTAGAACTGGGCCACCTATCCTTACAAATACACATAAAAAGGACCCCCCGTTTTCCCTTAGGCCAGGAGGGTCCCCCATAACTTTAATGCTCAAAGCAAAAAGCAGAAACTTGACACCTCGTAGCAAGGAGTCCTGCCCGCCGCAAGCAAACTCACCCTTGGTCATCTTCCCAGTGGTGGTCTCCAGAAAAAGCGAAAATCGAGTCAGAATAATCTCCGATTTTAGATAATTGAACACAAAGAGCTGAGATAGGATCTATGGACTTCCCGCATTCTGGCAGGACGCCATCCTCAACCTGCAGGGGAGCCGTTCTTTTCACCAAACCTTTGACGTGACGCAGGCTCCTTCTACTCAGTGGCCATTGGACCCCAGACTTACAGAAGGTACTTTACCATCACTTCAAAACGTCGGGATCCCGTTACCTACAGGAACTCCTTCCCATGGGGCTATGTGTTCCTCGCCCCTTTATCTTCAAGCTTCATTGATACAGTTCCTACAAGGGCCTATCCGAATACGCAGGCCTATATGGATGACATATTAATTCACACCCAAAGACCGAGGATGAGCACAAAATCCTCCTGGAGAAGGTATTGAAGAGGTTAAGTTATCTACATATCAGTTTAAATCCCACAAAATGCCAAGTGGCCAAAAAAGAGATTGAATACTTGGGATATACGGTCAATGAAAATGGTATAAGACCTAATCACGAGAAAATTGGGGATATCTTAGACACCCCAAAGCCGGACCATCAAAGAATTAAGATCTTTCTTGGGGCGAGTAAGCTTTTACCGCAGCGTCCCATTATTTTCTGAAATAACAGCGCTCCTAAATCTGTTTTGAAAGGTAAACCTTATTCCAATCGCCGCGTCTGTTGGAATTCAACTGCAGATAAAGCCTTTCGAAATATAAAATGCAGTTGAAAATGCTTCTGTACTTGCCCTATCCCGGCACTTCTTCTAATTACCAAAAATTATCATTACTTACCACAAATGTATCTCAAGCTTGCTGTTATTTATCCGCATACTGTCGCAGGTCGGATCTTCCAATTGCATTTTTAGTTCAATTCTTTCGCCCATTGAAAGAAATTATGACGAAAGCAAATCGCCTATTAGTCTGCTTAACAAAAGTCTTCAAGAATACGGTACTCCTCACAAAAAAATATTGATATAGAAACCAACTGCCGTGAACTCATAAACAAATATATAACAAGAGTAAATGGATCGATTTAAAAACTTCAATATTCGTGAAATTAGAAGTCTAAATTTATATGATAGTTTACAGTTTCTTTCAAATTATAACAAAAAAGAAAAAATCCCTTAGAAGAATATTTATTAATTAAATGATATCATATGATGAACAAAAATAACGAAGAAAGCGAGACTACTGACGCAGCAGAGACGTCAAAAATCACACCCTCTCATACGAACACTGTGATTGGTCCTCATTTCAGCAAACTAGCCAATGAGAGCGAAGTTCCCACACTCCACGTGGATTCTTGTTCGAATTTTACAACCACCTACAAATATGAGGAACTTTCTTTGCCGACCACTGTCGTAGGGTAATAAAACAAAACCACACCCGTGCTGCGGTCGACCTTCCAACAAAGGATAAAAAGGTAGACCCTTTAAAAATAACCAAATTGGTAAAAAACACAAGAATTCCGGGAATATTCTCACATAAATATATATATATATTATATATATATATATATATATATATATATACTAGAGATAATAATAATAATATTATATTATTATAATAGGATTTCCATAATTAGGCCTCATAATATATAGTAGTTATATTATTTAGATTATATATATAATGATAAGTTAGGACAGGTTATAATAACGTATATATTAGTTAATAATAATATATAATTAGAAATGGGTATATATATTATTATATATATATATGATATAATATAAATACGAATAATATAATAAGTAAATTTTAACTTCAATAATATTAAATTATATATATATATATATATTTATATATATATTATATATATTATATATATAAATTGAAAATCTCAGCCTAATATAACTATTAACTTGTTTATATTGAAATAATTGATATTCTTACTGAGTATAAATACTTACGTATAAACTTAATATTACACGATATTATGGTTAATATGTAAGCTACATATTATTGTAAATTATATATATATAAATAGATATATATATATAATATCAAATATATTATATAAAGATAGAGAGAGAGAGACGAGAGAGAGAGTGAGAGATTGGGCTCGATAGCTATTTCTTTCGGTAAAATTCTTTTACCAGCCAAAAGAAAAATATTTTTTACAAGCGAAATATTTTGTCGACCACTTTTCTCCAGTTTTAAAGTTATCTGAGCCACATTCCACTTCTGACATCGCACATTCCTTTCGATATATTTGTGTTGAATTTTTTTCCATCAAGCGTATATGAAATGTGTAGACAAAAGTGTCGCTGAAGATTCTCATCTCTGAGTATAAAGACCTATAATATATATATATACATAGTAGGTATGATATATTATATATATAATATATATTATTAGATATATATAATAAGTATATAATATATATTTATATATATATATAATATATTTTATATATAATATATGAATGTATATAATAATACATATATATATATATATTAATTTAATATAAAATACTACTATATATATTATATATATAGTACTTATAAATAATATAAAATATATATATAGTAAAAAAATTGTTATATAATATTCACTAGTCACATATTTATATATAAGATAACACATAATCACCTTACTGTAGTTATCAAGAATATATATATATATAATATTATATGAATATATATATAATATATATATATATATATATATATATATATATATATATATATATATAAATATATATATATATTATATATATATATATATATAAGATGAATAATTTAATATATATCCTCTCTATATATATATATATATATGTTTGATACCCTTATACGTGGATACCTCTTTAAACTATGCCAGAATCATTCTCCCAGAACAACATATAGATGATATTATACGGATGACGCACCTCCAGGGACACCTGGGAATTTCTCGATGTCTCACCGCTCTAAAAATCGACTTCGTATTCAAAAGTATGCATAAGAGAGTTAAGGCCCTTGTAAGAAGTTGTCTGTCAAATAGGGAAAGTCGGACGTAGCATAAACCCTATTTACCGGAAAAAATATAAGGAAGGTTTCTAACAAGTTTTCAAAGATTGAAAACTGTGATATATGAAATACCTGTCTGATTAGAGGTATAAGTATACTTGTTTAACTCTCATTGATAGGTAACATCCCATACGTTCGGGTGGGCATATCCCTTAATAAAAGAAATATCACTAAAAGAGACAATTGTTAAAACATTTAATTAAAGTAATTTGATAATGGAATTCCCAGCAACCTCATCACAGACAAAGGAGGAACAATTTAAACATCACTACTTATTTGAAAACAGTGTTGTGTAAAACTGTTAGGAATTAATGCAGTTTACAACAACGCTAGCCTATTCACCTTTCATAACAGCCAAAGCGGAAAACTAACCCATAGATGATGTCTAACCGTTTAAGAAACCATGCTAAGCTGAGCCAGGCTGGGAGAGTCAGGGGTTGGTTAGGACGTTTTTTACCATTTCGTCTTATTTCGCACTTCGGCTCGGGCTCCTACTTCAGAATCGGGCATCGTGTACCACAGCAAACATTAAATTGACTGTTCGGGCAAGATATAAACATTCTTGTCGGAGTATAATATGAAATAAAAAATGATATAAATATATATATAATAATATTGAAGTATATTTATATATAATATAGTAAGATAGAAAAAAATATATAGATAATAATAAAATATATATTATATATAAATAAGAAATAAATATAGTATTAAATATATTAATATATACAAAAATATAATATATATTAATTATATATAATATAATATAAATATAAGATAATATATAAATATATAATATTACTAGATATAAATAAAAATATAAAGGGAATAATAAATAACTAAATTAATATAATTATATAGATAATATTACTCTATATATATATTATATATGTTACAAGAAAAATATATATATATAAAATATAACCCATAAGGATAATAAAAATTTATAGTAAAAGATTATAAAAAATATATAATTTTATATATAAAAATAAATAGAATATAGAATATATATATATATATATAATAATATTATATAAATATCAAGGTTGTTTGATTTCAACTATTTGGTTTAAACGACCTTAAAAAAAATATTATCTTTTTGCTTATATAAATAGTTTCCTTTTCATTTTTTTCTTTTTCTTTCTAATAAAAAAAGAAAAAAAATCACTATTTGAAAGCTTATAGTTAATACATCCTAAATACATCCTAATTAAATATTTCTATAGTAAATTAATGGTAGGAAAATAGGAACTCAATTTAAAAAAAAAAAATTTGATAACGTCAAAATACGATAAATCAAACACTAATAATAACATTTGATAATATTTCTTTGACTTAGAAAATTGCTATAATGATAAATGATAAATGATAAAATGATAATTACTAACAATGAAAATAGATAATAGATAAAATAATGATAATGATAATGATAATGATAATGATAGTGATAATGATTAGTTCCAAAGTTTTATTTTATTTGGTAGGAAGGAAATCCACGAATAAAGTTTATCTTTCACCAACTTTTAAATATATTTAAAGTTAACCGTACACACACATACACAATTATCATTTACAGCTTTTCATAATTTCAAATTGCTATTTTAAAAAAATTTAAAATGACTATTGTGTTGTTAATTTGTGGTATGGAAGAATTTTTTTTCCATATATAGATATATATATAGTAATATAGATATATATATATATATATATATATATATATATATAATACAAAATACACTAAAATATGAATAAACTATATATATATAAAACAACATATAACCAAAAGAATAAAACTCAACATCACACCAACGCACAACCAAAATACCACAATATAATAAATATCAATATAAATATATCATTTATCAAACCATATTTCTATCTTAATCAACTTACTCATATAAAATAAGAAAAATACAAGACATAACATACTACCAACATCATACATAAATAAACCAAATACAAACCAGTCAATACAAATTACTACAATTATATCAGTACCACCTACATATCCTCTCCCAAGACCGTGCAACTATAACTCAAAAAAATCTCCCATAGGATTATTTACTAATTATATCAAAATTGAATAAGTCAACTTGGCACCAGGATATAACTATCATAAAGTACTACATACAACTCACACTCTCTCCTCAGTTACTAATATCAAGATCAACTAATAATACCATATTGATACAATAATAAAACAGATAATATAGATATGATGAATATCGTTAACCTACATAAAAATACAAATATAATTTAAACGTATTAGAAAAAGACTAACATAATTCTACCTGTAGGCAAACTAACTAATAGATATGGTCCAACTCACTCTCAAAGATAATAACAAAATCTGAATAAATAAGCGTAAAGTTCATCCTCATCATTCCTCCACAAAGAATCCACAAGGACCTTATTATTAACATAAACCTCTATAAGAGATACGTAAAATAATAAAGTAATATAATCTATAAATCTTATAACATCTAAAATAAATCAGCTACATATTATTATATAATAATATAAAGGTAAATTTTTATTAGTGCATAGTATATTATAATAATAATATAAGTATTAATAAAATAATATATATATAAAATATCTAATATATATAAAAAACTAATGTCTAAAAATATTCTTATTATAATATATTATCTTTCGTTACTTGACTCTCCACTCAATAATAAATCATATCGCATAATAATGAAATAATAAAACCGACAGATAAAAATTAATAAAGTGGTGTGTGATAATATTAAGATTAGAGAAAATAAAGAATAGATAAATGTACCATGTGCACCCGAAAGGTAAAGTTATCATACTTGAGGCAGGAAAGGCACAGAAGAGATAGAGA
>JABUQX010129496.1:0-27244 GCA_015478945.1 Trachelipus rathkii
ATATATATATATATATTATATATATTCTATATATTATATATATATATATATATATTATAATATATATATATATATATATATATATTATATAAATTTAACACAGCGACTTAAGTGATATTACTTAGACGATCACAATTGCAAGCAACGTTTGCAGAAAATATGGAACTCATGGCTAAGTATTAACTTAATCTATCATTACGTAAACCGAATCTAAATACATCAGCCAACATTTTCTCACGTATCTGGCTCATAATACACTTTTTAATTATTCTCTCTCTCTCTCTATATTATATATATATATATATATATTATAACATTATATTATAACATCTTCTATCCTATTCCCTATATTACTATATATATATATATATATTCACACTCTCTACTCTATTCATCTCTCTATTAACTTACTATTATATACTTTACTATATCTTATATTACTATATATATACTATATCTATATTTATATATATATATATATAATAATAATATATTATATATACTTGATATATATATATATACATATATATATATCATATATCTATATATATATATATATATATCATACTATCTATATATACGGGAATGCAGAACCCGAGTCGGAGCGGTGGCGGAGTCGGAAGCGCGAAATCGTGACGCGCCAGGCGGAACAGGAAGGCTTGAGCTTGGAAACCGGCTCGGGGGCTGAGCTGGACGTCGGTATCAAACATAGAGCTCACTGGCGTGACCTCGTCCATTTTTTTCTACGATGTAATTAATTCTCCTCTAAATCCCTAATCTACCTAATTCCTCCTCCATAATACATAATAAATAATTCACACTAATAATACTAATAATTAATAACTAATAATTCTCAAAATACATATATAATCGTATCAATTGATAATAAATACATCAATAATACATTTTATCCACATGAATTTATACATAGATAAATAATAATCAACCATCAACATAATTATATAATAATTCATTAAACACCAAATTAATATATTAAATTTTTTTTCGCATATTATAAACATTAATAATAATATTTATTATGGGCAATATATAATACATATACATATATTTAATTAATAATCATAATAATAATAATAATTAGATAATTATAATAATAATTATTAATAAATATATATTATATATATTTATTATAATACATAATATATATTAATAATTATATAACACTAGTTTTATACTGATTATATTTTATCTCTTCTTATCTTACCACAACCAATACACAGCATTATTTATTCAGATTTGAGTATAGATCCGCATTATTTCCTCATCGTGTATGGCTGGTAACACGCAAATTTCCTTGGAGTTATGGCGATAATCTACACGTATATCTCTGAGACCGTACGCATCCCTACAAAACAAATCCTTACGGCTACTACTCCTATATCTAAATATCCAAAATTCGGATCACTAGTCCATCTTGATCTTCAAGCATTATCACGTTTATTTACTCAGGTCTACATAACATAACTAATATTACTGGCACCATCTCTCAAATCAGCTATATGTCAGTTGAGGGTATTTCGGGATATATCACAATTTTGTGTTAGGTCCGATTATATTAGTTAAGATTAGTTTCGAAACCGTCTTCTCAGACGAAAACAAAATCTACTCTGCATACACTTACCTATACAAAACTTGAATCAGCCATACAATGCACTCTACATCGACTCCCACTCAATAATTTTACTTACCAAAACATTAGAATATCAGACTCAGAATCGCAGTATTTCCGGAGCCAATTTATCCAAATTATAGGAGCTATTAAGGAAATACTCTAATAAATTCTTCGTTTACAAAACAAAAAATTAACTCTAACAAATTTACTCCCTTCACTATAACTAGGACCACCATTACCAAGTACCTTCATGAATAATTAGCTATTTATATAAAAGTAACATCATTATGGACTTCTCAGGTGAGATAAATCATTCCTTTCGCTCTGTAATTTCCGCCATCTTTTTGGAAGTTTACAGCAGGATACCTTCTAAAATTATTTTCGTACGACACACAATAAACATATCACTCAATGTCCTACTACTTATTCTTTCCTTATCAAAACTCATCGGACACAATTACCATGACTCTTAATTCGATTAATTCCATCACAACTTTTAGGTTACTACATACTTCCTTTAAACAGGATTTCAGACAGAATAGCCAATATTTTCCAGAAATGTCAAAATATTAATTTGCCGCATTCTACGGCCCTGACCCAGATAGGGCGGGTCGGCGTGCACCCGCGGACGCACGGGCGTTGCTCGCTTGGAGACGGAAGTTGTGTGGCCGCGAACAGCATGACATCCTACACGTATTTTGTTTTGTGACCGACATAATAAAATGAGTTCTTCCTTTTTCTCTCGCGCGCTGCCGAGTGTACTCACTGTACGCACGGGTGGTGAGCTCCACCATTTGGCATGCGGTCCTATAGACCTTTATATGGTATTTGTACTATTCCCTTTTTTAATTAGACATACCACAAGTATGGTTTTCAGATTGGTGAGATATCGTGCATTATTCCGGACATCGTATCCTATATTAATTTCTACTCGGATATATCACGTAATACCTACGTAAATCAAGACGACTAAAATAAATCTACTGTCTTACCATATTTACCTCTATCTCTATCTCTACTATAGTCTCTCTACTCTCTATCTTGCTCCTCCATCAAAATCTTTTAGACTACACACTGACCTCTAATTTGTTCAGTCACAATATTAAATTTGGTGCCTAGTCTTGGTTTTATTTTAGCCGGGTTACAAAGGGATTTGGGAATACCTTTACATAAGACGCGTTACTTTTATTTTTATTTTTCTAAGTGTTTTCGTACGAAAAAATTATACTGCAACCTATAACTCTAAAATATAGACCCATTCAAACTTCATGCTATCACTATTTTTTACATATATATTAAGGATTCCAAATCAAAAAAATCTACAAAAAAAATCTAATGCTACCTATTACTCCAAAACTTAAACTCATACAGACTGCATGATATCAATATTTTATTAATAAAACATTAGGGATTTCAGACAGATTAGTAGTACTTTCGAAGTATCCAAAATTTTGGAGTTTGGGATATCTAAGTATTTTTGCAAGATAAAAAAAATCTACTGCTACCTATTTCACCAAAACTTGGACTTTTTACTTTTTACTCCAAAACATGGAACCATACAGACTTTATGATACCACTAGTTTATTACATACTTATTACGTTTTCTAAATAAAATAGCAGTATTTCCTGAGTTTTCAAAATTTTTGAGTTTGGGATATCTAAGTATTTTTGTAAGACAAAAAAAATCAACTGCTACCTCTAACTAAAAAGCGTTAACCCATACAGACTTCATGATATCACTATTTTATTAAAAAAAATTTAAACATTTCAAATAGAATGGCAGCACAGTATTCCTGGAGTATTCAAAATTTTGGAGCTAGGGATATCTTAGTATTTTCGTATGACAAAAAAATCTACTGCTTACTGTTAATCACCTAATCATTTCTCTACATTACTTCACCAAAACTTGGTACAATACAGACTTCATGATATCACTATAACTTTTTTCATTACTTTAAAACTTAAGTGCATTTAGAGACCTAAATTCGGCAGTATTACCGTACAGTATTCTCAAAATTTTCCAGTTACTGAACGACATCTGAGAGTTTTTATGTCGTACGACAATAAATCTATCTCCCTATATATACCTTCATTATTCAAAATTGATGCCTTATACTCAGAACTTCAAATGATATCACTATTTTTTTCTTCTCTATGGTGTGATTGTGACATGAAAGGTGTTCTTTTACTTACGGAGATTTATCATCTATCTTTATTTTTTCGTGTCCTGGGGCGTGCTTTCGAGATGGTCCCCGGTGGATCGGCGATACTACTCGCCGCTTTATTTTGGCAAATCTCGTCGGGGGTCTATCTCTTATATTGTATCTATAATTACTTATTATTTCAGAAGGTGGGCATAGGGCAATGAGGGCAGCGACAGGATTTGCGCTTTAAGGTAAAAGCATGTGCGCCTTGTTGCCCGTTTGCGCGATAATTTCAAAAAAAATTGTGCGCCTTTTGCCCAATTTGCCGCTCCATCAACCGTTTTTTAGCAAGGCCGCAAAAGCGAAATCTTGGCCCTCTTTTCTAATAATTTTGCGTTTGCGCCTCCTATCTAAAATGAATTTGCGCCTATATATATATATATATATATATATATATATTTTTTGTAATATATATATATATATATAAATAAGTATATGTAATATATATTTATGTAAATTTGAATATTTTATATATATATATATATATATATATATATAATAATAATAATAATAATAATAAAATAATAATAATAATAATATATAATAATATAATAATATAATAATAATTAATAATAATAACAATAATATATAATAACGAATAATAATAATAAAAAGTAATAAAAGTAATAAAATAATAATAATAATAAAATAATAAATAATAATAATAAAATAAATAATAATAATAATTTCTTATAATAATGAATAAAATAAATAATATTAATAATATTTATTATGTATTATTATTATTATTTTATTATTATTATTATTAATTATATTTTATTATTATTATATTATCATTATCTATTATCATATATTATGTATTTAATTATGTTTATTATTATTATTTTTATTATTATTATTATTATTATTATTATTAATTAATTATTATTATTATTATTATTAGTTATTAGTATTATTATTTTATTATTATTATTATTTTATATTATTATTAATTATTATTATTATTATTATCTATTATTCATTTTATTATTAATTATTATTATTTTATTATTATTATCTATTATATTAATGTACCTTTATTATAGGCCAATTTACTAAGTTTATTGGTTACTTGGGATTAGCGACGATAAACCTTTTTAGTGCTTTTGAGTTTAAATTGGTATAAAACCGAATTTTTTGAATAATTGCTTAAAGGAAAAAGAATTGCAAAAGCGGTGAAAGTCGTCGAAGCCTAAAGCTCTTTAAATTATTGAGTGTGATGCTGCCTGTTAGCTTCGCATGAAAAAAATCAGTTCCAACGATGATTGAAGCACCTAATGGCTTTCCATCTGTATTCAAAGTACTTGGGGTCTGTCAAGAGCAAAAGGAATATATTGAGGGCAATAGAGTGATGTACAGTGAAAGATTGAATACTCCCAATGTAAAAAAAAAACTTTCAGCTTTGACCATTAAATCAACAGATCAGCTTGATCGTAAGTAACCTTGTATACTGTCTTTTTATTTGAATTTATTTTCTGCTTTTTAATTTTTCAAAATTCAACATTAAATTTTCTCATATTTTACTTTATATGATATAAGATTTCAGTTTTGTAACTTTTCTTTAGAAACATCTTCTTTGATCGACGCACGTCGGGGCACGCTCGTCGCGATATACTGAACGGACGGCGTCAAAGCGGGCCGGAGCTAGCTCAACAGACAGTGAGACCCCCAGCAAAAGGCGTCAAACCATCATTCTCCACTCTATGTCGAAAATATTTAAACATAGAAAGAGAGCTCGTTGAGCTCTGCTTTATTAAGTTAAATGTTTTTATTTTCAGTACAGGTAAACTATAAGTTGTGTCACAACTAACAGGTTAAAAAAACTAACAGAATACAGTCATTATACAAAAATTTTCGAATTTGAAATACGCAAGTTTCATTTGTCATTAATATCATTTCTCATACAATATTTTTGCTCTAGTTTCTGCTACATGATATTGGGCCTATTCACATTGTGGAGCTCTCGAGTTCTTTGTCGATTCCTGTCCTAACCTGAACTCTGATTTCACCTCCCCCCCTCCAGAAGAAAGTGACGAGGGACTTGATGTCATATGCATAAGCAGGGAAGGCTGATTTAACACAATTTATCAGTAACGGTCAGTTATTGCAGCACACTGCAGACAGCTGGACTGGGAATAACAAACAGGAGTTTTCTGGGGATGGTTCACTGGATTAATTTAAATACTTTGAAGAGAGAGAGAGAGAGGAGGAGAGAGGAGAGAGAGAGAGAGAGGAGAGCGAGGAGAGAGAGAGAGAAGAGAGAAGGAGAGAGAGAGAGAGAGCAGGAGAGAGAGAGAGAGGAGAGAGAGAGATGAGAGAGAGAGAAAGAGAGAGAGAGAGAGAAAGAGAAGAAGAGAAGAGAGAAGAGAGAGGAGAGACGAGAGAGGCAGAAGGAGAGAGAGAGAGAGTGTAAGGAGAAAGAGAGAGGAGAGAGAAAGAGAGAGAGATAGAAGAGAGGAGCACAGAGAGAGAGAGAGAGAGAGAGAGAGAGAGAGAGAGAGAGAGAGAGAGAAGGCTCTCTTTTCCTGTAGAGAGTTATCTGTTTCTCAGACAGCACAGGTCCTGCAACAATATTACGGAATATTCATCAACAATTTGGATTGAGCATAAGGTCAGTAAAAATCAATATGAATAATAACATAATGCTGAAAAAATTATAAACTCAAAATTATAGGAAACAACTATTTTACACCATCTTAAGTGTTCTGCATTACAACAGATAAACGGTGCTAATTTTCTGCTGCAGCCCTTTCGGTGCATGCTCATGCAAGACGGGTGACGAAGGGGAAGAAGAACAGGCACGATTGCAGAGATAGTGGTTGAAGCGTGAAGAGATGGAGCAAATTAGTTAGTGACACAGAGGTTCTGCAGATAAAACCTCTCCAGCTAGAAATTCTGCTTGAAGAACATGATGCACTTACCTATTAAACATCGCAGTTTGCGATTCTACACATTAAACATCTTGGCTACTAGGATGTTTCAAATGTTTCTCGCTGGTCTTCTGGTCAAGGATTGATTTAATAAGACACTTGCAAAGCACGAATTGTGGAACTCGCCAAAACATGGAAACCTACAACTGCTGTTTGACTTAAGAAAGAGTTGGGAAACAAAACTTAAACACAAGTGTTACTCGCTGGGAACTCCATATTCGATTTATTAAAAATCTGCTTAAGAACCTTGATGGTCGCATGACACATATCAACAACATTTATGTGGAGCAAAGCCTTGTCTTCCAGTATTAATAAAAGTGATAGGGGTTAATTGCGGCGTACATCGAAATAATGACGCCTATTGCTTTTAGGCTTGATATGTTGCAGGAAGAGAAGAATGCGTACGCGGGAGTCCTATTGCCTTAATTTCTTACTCCTCAAGGACAAGATCGGGAAAATGCAATGAGAGGTGGAAAATTTTAACTATGCCAAAAACTTAGTAAACTACTTGCTAAAGCAACCAAAGGCGAACAAAGGGAAAGAAAAGGGCTTTTAAAATTGAGGTTTAGCAGTCTTTTTGATGATTTTGATTTTGCTTATGGCAACAGCCCTGCATCTTCACTTCAACTCGGAGTGGTACGTAGGTTCAATGAGGGGAAGGTACAGCTGCCAAGAGCAGGAATACTGAAGAAATACAGTTTTTGCTAATATTGCAATCAAATCTTTACTCGTCCAACATTAAAGGCACTGAAGGTGAATGGGACTTGAGTCTGAAAGTGACCTTTATCGGTGAGGGTTATTTTATAATTTGGAACAAACTTTAAGCGTCTCTTGTATTATATATATATATTGGTATATTATATATATATATATATATATATATAATATATCTTATATTATATATATATACTATAATATATATTATAGTGTGTATATATATATATATATATAAGTATATATATATTATATATATATATTATATTATATATATATATATATTACAGATTTATATATTACATACTATATTATAAATACCTGAATAATGTTCAATGAAACTTAAAAAAGTTTGAGTTCTTGTACCATTTCTAATATTTCAGGAACTGAAGGGTCCATTATCCAGCTGACACCTCTGGAGGAGAAGTTGGAACAAATCTTGAATAGCTGGGCTGCAGTAAATGTTTACCACAGTACCCCTCTCACTAGGAACCTGTTTCCGTGTGAATACTAGGAGGTCTGAGTGGACTTGTTTATTAGTATAAAACCCCATTACCCAGCTCAGCGGCGTGGGGGAGGTTGTTTAGTCAAGGCTCTGACATCTAAGATTAAAGAGGGCAACATGGCATCCATCAATTTTGAAAAATTTATCTTTATTAAAGGAAATATGTACTATTCAGAATGCGAAGAGGAGAGCGGAGGAGGAAGAGAAATCACAGAATACATTGATATTCAGATTGAAAAATCTTATGGTCTCATTTGTTTGTATATAAATTGCCATCTTTCCAATATAAAATTTAAATAAAATAATTCATCTTTAAATATTTGCGCTTTATTTTTATATTTTTTTGCGCTCCTAAAATTTTTTGTTCTTTTTAAAAAAAATTTGATTTGCGAACATGTGCGCTTTGCGCATGCGGACTAATTTTTTTGAAAAATTGTGCGCTTTTGCGCTTGCGGACTAAGTTTTCCCACTTTGCGCTTTTGCGTTTGCGCCTCTAAAGTTAAAAATTTCCCCGCCCACCTCTGTTCTATATATAATATATATTATATATATATATATATTATATATATAATATATATATATTATATTATAATTATATATATATTATAATATATATATATATATTATTATTATATATAGTATTATTTATATGTATTATATATATAATATATATAATATATATATATATATATATATATATATATATATATGTACATTATTATTATATGTATAAACTCATCATAAATTTTTTTTTTTTCATACGAACATAACAAATTTTATTAAAAATATTATAAGTTTTTAAAGGTTTATTCTTTTTTAAAAAATATAAGTTTTACTAATTTTTCGTTCTTTTTATTAAAAAATTATAAGTTTTACTAACAAACACACGCACGCACACATTTATTATAGAGACGCTTTACTTAATACATTATCTTACCAAACCTTACGCTAACCTACTGATCACATGACTGTTATTTCTATAACGTCGCGCATCTGTGTTCCCTTTTCGAAAAGTCTTTGGAAAACATTTATATTTTAATATATTTTCATTTAGATGGCAAAGACATTAATATTATTCACATATTTAATATTATCATTACGTTTTCTTTTATATTTCCTTTTACTTTTCATTATTTCATGTTTTATTTTACATTTACTCTTCTTGTTTTTAATTTTTATTTATTTCATAAGTTTTTATTTAGTTTGTTAAGCTTTATTATTATTTTATAAGTTTTATTTTACATTTATATTTTGTTCAATGTTTTTTTTTTGTTTTATAACTTTTTAATTATAAAAAATTTTACATACTCTTTCTTAAAAATTTATTTTAAACTTTTAATTTATAAAATTTTATTTATTTCGTTAAAAAGTTTATAAAACATTTTATGTTTTAACTAAAATTTTAAGAAATTTTATTAAAAATATGTACTTTCTGTAATAGAGCAGTAAAGCAGTACCTCGAACGGTATACCCCTAACACCTAACTCCCTATCTAACACATCTATTGGCTTACTGCTTTTTTTACAAGGTATATGGACATGTGTTTTGTAAAATCACAACATAAAAATAAGTTCTTTTGTATAAACATAACATGGAATTATTAAAAACATTTTGTTTTTGCTAAGTTTTCATTCTTTTTAATTAAAAAATATCAATTAATCACTTATATTTATATTAATCATTCAACGTTAACTAAAAATACTTCAAAGTTTTTAAAATTCTATAAATAAACAGCATATAACAAGATTTTTAAATAAAGAATTTATTTTATTATTTTTATATAATTGTTTCACATAGAATATACTAACAAACATAAATACATATACATAATTGTGGACATGAGGTATAAAAAGAATTTTAAAATCATATTTGGACTTTTAATATGTATTGCAAAACATTAAGCAATAAGTATTATATATTATATATATATTATATATATATATATATATTATATATATATCAGATATATAATATATATTATATATATATATTTCATATCCATATCATATATATACTATATATATATATATATATATATATGTTTATAACAAAAATAATAATAACTAATCATACATCAATGTTATTTTAACATTGACATAGCAATATTTAACAAAACCTATAAAAAATTTATCATATCCTAACCAAATTATCATATAAATCGACGAATAAATCCTAATATAACAAAGTTTTAACATCTGTAAAACTAATATGATATCACCTAAATTAAGAACATAACGTACCTGCCAAACCTTACATATGAATAAGGTGCCAACATTAACAAAATTCACTGCTTAAAAACAGCAAAGTAGCTAACATTACCTACAAAGCTTAACCTTTCCTCCCTATCTAACACATCTATAACATATCAATGGTAATTTTACTTTAGTATTGCAATATTTAGCTGATTTTAGCAAAACTTATTGTAATGTAACCTAACTATCACATTGACCAACGAATAAACAAAAATAGGAACATAACATACTTAGCATATCTTGCGTACGAATAAACTGTAACCATCATCAAAGTTCCATGCATGTTTCTTGTTGGCTAAATGTTTTTTGTTGAAGGTAGTCTTCTACTGGTATTGTGATAAAATCACAGGGTATTTCCAAGATCTTGAAGAATGTTTTTGTATTTTCCGTTACAAATCTTCTAAATTTTTCAGCTCAATAGATTCCATGTCAACAAGCGCTCATTATGTTATGTTAATGCTTCTCTCATTTTAATTTTTGTGTAATTTGATACCTCATCATCAAAGAATGACATTGCAATTAATGCTTCTGACCGGTACCATAAATGATTTTTGCAACTTATTTATTGCTGCATAAGCGACTTCTTTATTTTTTCCTTGATACCTTTGGAGGCTTTTGAGAAGTTCTAAGTCATTACGTGGAGCACATTTTGAAGAAGGAGCCATAATCCAGTGCTTAAGGTATATCTCTACTGAAAAGCAGCATATATCTTTCAACCCTTTTTCAGTTTTCTTAGTTATCTTAAATTGCCGCTTAAACATTCAAATTTTCATGCAATAAACATTTTGGCCATCCACACTGCTCTATGATATGATCCATGTTTTCAAAAATTTTATTCCTAACCTATGACATCCACCAAGATATATAATTGACAATTCTAATAGTTCTTTATAATAATCTCTTGGCTGTTCTTCAGAAAGCTTTGTCAGGGTAAAGGTAATTATTTTGTTTTTCAAACTTAATAAAGTTAATATACATTCCTATATTTTTATCATCTGTTGCAATGTCATATAAAGTCTGATCAATTTTAGGTCATTTTGCTTGAAAACGCTTAAACAAATCGATACTATGCCTTGACGACGGCTGTAATGCAGGGAAACAACAGGTTGTAGTGTAATTTCTAATATGTGGTGCCAGCAGGCAAGATACAGGAGCCCTTTATTCAACTTTTGCTCAATTAGTGAGCAAGCCCCCTTTTTTCTGCCTGTGTTAGATGCCGTTGTATCAAAGCACATAGCATTAACTTGTTTAGTTAAATTCCAATCAGTAATCACATCATAGACTACAACTGCCATAGTATTGCCGGTACCATCTTGAATTTTGGAAACTCCAAGAAGTTGCTCAACACTATTTCCTGTAATTGCAATAGGGAGACTATCAAGTACTTCATTTCCTGTGATGTCTTTAAGAAGCTTACTTTCCCAGTGTACAGTAATTGGAATATCAGCTTTGAACTCACATTTTAGTTCCCATGTAAACAGTTTCCCAAATTATTCTCTCGCTCTTCGTACAGAAGAATAACTCGCATTATAGTCTTCTGGACATTTCCAAGAATACTTAATGGAGGAATCATTATCAAAGAAGCATATCTGTTACTAACTTTGGCAACATCTAAAGTTGCGAGCAAATGTTCCCCACAAAGTTTCCTCTTCTTTCTCATGGAAGTTTTTTTTTATGTTGATGTTTGATCTTGATCAATGATATATTCCTCTGATGAATTACTCTTGACTGAAGAACCAGAAAACGGATAAACAGCAGCTGTTTCTTGAAATGAAAATGACTCCCGCAGCCTTCTTTTTCCCAACTTTCTTTGTTTTTTCATATGCTTCAGCATCAATTTTTAATTGCTTTTTATCAACTCCCGCCATCTTTCCTTTTCTTCCTTCCCTCTGAACCATTAGAAACTTTTTATCATCCTCAATTTTAACAATATTAATAGCATCAGCGTGAGCTATATCAAATAATTAGTCTAAATTTGCATTCCAATTTCTTTGCTATTCTTGCAAGTTTTTATTCTTGACTGTTTCTGTTACTACGCTTTTTCTTAAATTTTGCCATTACAAATTTAGAACTCTTATTGTTTCATTTTACATTTATGTGTTGTGTTGAGTTACCTTTTGCCACTTCTAAATCTTATCGTTACAGTTGATAATAACTATAATAGTTTGCTTCTTCAATTTTATAATTTAAATAAAGCAGAAGTCTCTTACAGGCTTAATATTGGTTTAATTTATAAAACACTTTACAACTAATATACAGTCTTAAACTGGTATTCATCTCTCTAACCTTTAATCTTCGCATATCAAGATTTAAGAAATGAAAATACACTAATACCTTATTCATACAATTGTATACAATAATAATTACATTAATTTCAACCTCAAAAACTCAAGACCTGACTCAAATTTTAAAGGTCTTTTGAAATGTATCTTAGTGCAGTAAGGGTGGTACTTTAAACCATGTCTTTTACTGAAGACAATGTACCATGCAATATTTTAATGTTGCCAACATTTTCATTGGTTTCAACAGCGTGTCAGGATTAGGGTTTTTAAGGTCGGTGAGATCGAATTTGAGGAGACCGACTTCAAAGGTTTTGAGCCTGAACTCGGTTTACCCTAAATAGAAACAGCCACAAGGTTTGGTTCGGTTTTAAGTATATATACTGCTCTGATTTTTGTTTTTTAGTGTCGGTATGAATTAATATTTTTAAAGATAGCGTGTGTTAAATCAAATCTCTCTTTCTACCTGCTCTGGTTGAATGATTACAAATAAATATAATCTGAAAATTATTATCTTTCATTCGATGTAATAACTGTATAGTCTGCAGTGCTAGTGCTAGAGGTGAAACTGGAAGTAACAGTCATTTTGACGAAGGTCAGTTCTATTGTACCCACAGGTACAATAGAGCAATTAATAAATAAAATAACAAATCAAATTATCAAATTAAAAAATACAATTAATTAAACAATTAAATTAGTAATAAAGACATTTACATAATAAATAACTAAGTGAAAAAAGTAACAAATGTTTCAAGAAATTTATACTAATTAATAGTGTATTTAAAAAAAAAATTAGTCTAAAATAAAAACAACATTCAAAAAAGTTTTAATAATATATATTAAAAAAAAAAAAAAATTCAATGAAAAAAAAATTTAAAACCTAAATTTAAATAAATAATAAATAGTTTTATGAGAAGACATCATTTTCAGGGTGTCTGTTTGTGCCCTCCACCCTCATCTTTGCTGAGATGGAGGTTCCAGGACAGTCACCCCTTCGAAAAAGGAGGTGCTGAATTTTGCCTCTGATAAGGCCTAATAGAAAGGTTATTTATTTATGTCTCACTATAGAAGAATGAAAATACACAGGTGCAAGAAGGAGGAAGAGAAAGGAGGAATGAGAAAGGAGGAAGAAGAGAGGAATGGGGAAAGGAAGAAGAGTGTGTTTGGAATCACCCCAGGTAAGCCCCTAACTGAAATAAAGAAGTTTAAATGCACGGGGCATAAGAAAAGATGGAGGAAGGAAGGAGGAGGATGGAAAGGAGACTGAGAAGAAGACAGAGTTAGTAACGGTACCAGTGCTGGAACCGGTACGGTGTTGATAGTAAACATTTCGTTTTCCTTTTCAGACAAACATTTCATTTTCAAATCTCGTTTCTTTTTATTCACTTAAAATATATTGTTTGCTATTTTATTTACAAGTTTCATTTATAAGTTTTATAAGTTTTTATTTCACTTTTTTTAATTTTGCTTTCAATTTTTGTTTTTTTAATTACGTTTTGTTTTCTTTTAACTTTTATTCATTGGAAGTTTATAACAATAATTTATTTTGCACACAAAACGACAACAATAATAAATTAGTAAGCTTTACTTTCGCCCTCCACCATCTTGATCTATTAATCTGTTGATCTATTGATCTATTAGTCTAATGATCTAAACTTCATATTTTTCTTTTATATTTAAAACCTTTATTTATCTGATCTCTTTTCTTTAAATACATTTCGTTTTTTTGCCGAAATTTATTCTTTTATCTTTAACTTAAAAGAATTTGTTTTAATAAACAAATCAACGAATCACTAAATCAAACTATCTCAAGCCACCCTCTACCATCATAATCTTGATCTATTAGTTAAATCTAGTTTGTATCAACGTCTTACAAAAAACTTTATTTATTTTGTTTGTTTTCTTTAAATATTTTACTTTTTTTACTAAAAATTTATTCTTTTTATATTTAACATAAAAATTTGCATTTTTATACCCTAAACAGTAATCTCAGTAAATCAATCAGTTAATCAAACTGCCTCCTACCCTTCCATGATCTAATGGTCTATTGATCTATGATCTATTAATTCTTTACATTTATATTTTGTATAACATAACACAAAACTTTGTATTTTGTTTTGTTTTTTTCTTCCTCTCAATTATTTTTAATAAATAATTTATGAATAAATGTCAAGAAGTAAATTTCCATTAACATTACCTTAAAGCAGTAAATCGTTGATTTATTTTTTTGTGTAAATCAGTAAATCATTTAATCAGTAAATCAGTAAATCAGTAAATCAATGCATCATAACCCTCTCCTCCCTACCCTTCCATGATCTATTGATCTATTGATCTATTGATCTATTGATTCAAGTCATATTTTTGTTTAACATAACACAAAGCTTTTATTTATTTTATTTGTTTTCTTTACGCATTTTGTTTTTACTAAAAAATTTATTCTTTTTATGTTTTATAACTTAAATTTTTTCATTTTATACCCTAAAACAGTAAATCAGTAAATCAGTTAATCAGTAAATCAGTAAATCAGTATCAGTTAGTAAAACCACCCACATATCTCCCTACCTATTAATGATCTATTTGATCTATTGTTCTTATTCATTGATTAAGTCATATTTTGTATAACATAACACAAAAACTTTTATTTATTTTCTTTGTTTTCTTTAAACACTTTGTTTTTACTATTATTCTTTTTATGTTTACCCTTACAAATTTACGTTTTTTAGATTTCGGGAAATGATAAATCAGTTAATACCTGCATTAAAATGATCTTAGAAGTCTATTGGTCTATTGATCTATTGATCTATCGTCTATTGATTCATATTATATTACAAGTATCTTTTTGTATAAAATAACATAAATAAATTCTTTGCTGTAGTTGTTGTTGTTGAAAAGTCGCGTTTGTTGTTGCGTTTTATTGCAGTTGTTGTTGTTCTTATTATTTGTTGTTGTTGTTGTTATTTATTGTTATTTATTATGTTGTTATTGTTGTGTGTTGTTAAGTGTTTGTTGTTTATTAATGTATAATATATCAAACGTTCAAGTTAAATGAAAATATACAACCTTTTTCAAAACATATCTCAAAATGTATAATATTAATTTTACATAACATTATGTATGTCAAAACTAACAAAATATATCTCTATGCCTAGCCTAACTGCCGCGCAGCGCATTCATTAACAAGAACAACTAAAATTGAAGTTTCAACTTACTGACGGAAATTCAACTTTTTTTACACCCCTACCTATACCATCCTTAAAATATTGTGTTTATTATTATTATTTTATTGGCTGTGTTATTCCCATCAACTTATTATTATTCTGCTCTCCGATAATATTATATTATTGTATTATATTATTACGTATTATGTTATTATTATTATTATTATTATTAGAGAATTTAAGAAAGTCTCTTTATATAAAAATTATTATTATTATTATTATTATTATTATTATTATTATTATTAAACTATTAATATTATTATTATATATATTATTATTAAACTCTACATAGATCTCTACAACATAATATAGCATTACGATCTACTTTATACAGGTTCTAGCTAAAACATTGGTTCCGATGCAGAATTGCTCAGACACCTAAACATTACGCAAATTAGGTATTGGTGATCTGTCAATCAGAAAGCGTCTGTGCAAGGCTAGACAGATAGCGCTAATGTAATTCAAGGAATCATTCTAGTGACCTAATATCTTTTTGACACATAGAGAAAATTAACAGATTCATTACTTTGTTTCCAATATCTTTTGTGGCTTATAGAAGGGTAAAGAGATTTATTACCTTTGTCCTTACTTAACATATGTTTTATCTTAAACAGTAGCTTTAATATTCATTATGTGTGTGTGTGTGTCTATTATTATTATTATTCATCATGTTATTATTATTATTATTATTATTATTACTATAAACTTTCAATATTTTTTAACTTTTGTAAAACCTTTTTACACACACACACACACACACACACACACTTACATCGAACACTTTCAGAAAATAACATGAAATATTTTTATTATTCCGTTTTAGACTCCCGCGCCCTTTCAGAAAATATCAACCAAGAAACATGAAAATGATTTTATCTGTAACCATTTACATAATATTATATTTATTAAATAAACTGGTAGGTTTGGCACCGGCACATCATACAGATGCGATTTGATTATTAGATTTGGGTGTTTGTTATATATAAATCGACGAGCTACTCGATGGACCATTCTTAATCAAGAGCTCTTACAATCAACACTTTAAAACACATTCGTTAGATTCTGTAGATCATCATCCAAGTTTTTATATCTACACATGAGGATTTTTATTCAAATCAATACTCAGAGAGTAGTGTTTTCAACTTAATATATATATATATATATATATATATATACTTTTCTATATATATATATATATATATATAGCACCATACTCTCTATACTCTATATATATATACATATATATACTATATATATATATATCATAAAAACATTATAAACAAGAAGATATAGAAATAAAAGAGAAAACAACGAAAATGAAGAAAAAGAAAATTTTACATGAATATAAAATATTAAAATCACTTTTTGAATTGAAATTTTTACACAAAATAAGAAAAAATAATTACTGAAATAATTAAAAATGCATTGAAGATATAATAAGTGAATTTTATTTTGATAAATAAAATTGTGAAGTGTGTAATTACCAGTATAAATTCTTTTGGACTCTTAAATTTATTGAGGTTTGCCTTCTTTTATGATATTCAAGGATCTAAAGATCAAAGTGCAACAATAACTAAAGTGATTCACAATATAATTTAAATACAAAGTGTTTTTTAAATCTATCATCAGAGAAAGAAAGAAATTATTTGGGGTTTTCTACTGTGTTAACAAAAAATCACCTCAAAGGCTTTCGAAGTTTAACACATTATAATAAATAATCCATAATTCAAATAAATTAAAAATACTCCTAGGCTACCATCTGATCATATGATGAATAAAATATCCTTGAACTAGTGTAGGAAAAAAGCAAAGGAACTTAGAAAGAGTATCTTCAAGACAGAAGGTTATCGAGATCTTTTGTTTTCTATGGAATGAGTTCTGAAAGCTGAGAAAGTGTCTTTCATGATGAAGGGCTTTGCTACATCAAAGTATTAATTTCGTAAACAACATGTTTTAATTTAAGTTTTATTTATATATATTGTGAATTAGTTTAGAATCTAGGTTGTTGATTTTTAGGGTGACAGTTTTGTTTGAGAGCTTGGGTTTGCGGAGCTTGGTGACAGGAAGTGCCTCGGAACATGGGATCCCAGTGGCTGACCCAGCCGAATCAAGTGTGTAGAATGGCTGAAAGTGATGTGGCAGGGTGAGCTAAGAGAGGGTCTCAGAGATAAAGAGTAGGAGGAGTAAAAGAGTTAGGATGGGTAAGAAGAGATTAGATTAGAGTGGGTTGTGTATGAATGTGAGAGGGATAAATGAGGAATTGAAAAGGGAAGAAGTGGGCTTAATGTAGAAAGAAAAAAAAAGGTTGGATATTATAGGAGTTGGCAAAGCAGCTGAAAGATAGAAAGGGAGATGAACTTTGGAAAGTTTAAGTATGATTTCAAGGGATGGAACAGAGTAGAGGCTGAGGGAAGGGTAGGAAAAGTTATGAGAAAAGAGTTGTGGGATAAGGTAAAAATGTGCAAATAGATGGTTCGAGAATAATGTGGGTTAAATGAAATTTGGGGGAAATGTGGGGTTTTTACTTGTGCTTACCAGTAAATGGAGCGAGGAGGAGGAAGAGAGAGAAAGATTTTGGGGCAGTGAGTTGAATGAATGTTAGGAAGAAGGAGAAGTTTCGGTCGAAGATGATGATGGGATTTATTCGGATATTTGAATGCAGGAGTGGGAAGAGAGGAGATAGGGAGAATTATAGGTCCAATTGGTTGGGGAAAGGAATGATAATGGAAAAAGTCTGTTAGAGTTATGTTGATAGAAGAATAATAATTGGGAATACTTGGTTAAAGAAAAGTGAAAATCATAAATTATACATGGAAGAGTGAGAATGTGGGGGAGAGACGTCTTATGTGTGTATAAAATTGAAAAGGACTAGGGGCAGATTACTGATGTAAATGTATTCAAGAGGGCAGGTGAGGTTCATCAGTCACTATTTGAGTAGACAAATCTCAGTTAGGAGTGGGGAGGTAACATAGTTGGAAGAAAAAAGGAGGGCAAATTATAAGGTGATGAAATTAGATGAGGCAATGTGTAGAAGGGATTTAGGTGGGGTATGGAGGATAGGTGGAGGGACGTGAGAGGGACAGAAGTGGGGAAGTGGAGGAAATTGGATGAGATTTAAAGACAATTTGTGAAAAAGAGGCCAGAAGGATACACTATTAGATGCAAAAGGTGGGAACAGTAGAAGGAAGGAAGGTGACTGGGTGAGTGAGGAGGTAAAAGAGTTGTGAAAAAGAGAAAAAAGGGTTTATGTGAAATGGTTGGGGAATAGGAGAAGGAAAGCTGGGAGGAATATAGAAGGGTTAGAGTGCAAGCAAAGAGGGCGGTGGAGAGGGCGAAAGAAATACAAACTATTAGATGGTGTAGAAAAGAAGTGACAGAAAATTTTGAAGCGGGGAGCAAGATGTTCTGGAAAGAAAATAAAAAGGAAGAAGATGGAGGGGTTAGGAGAGAAGGTTAAGGGAGGGAAGGGAATGGACTGAGGAGGGAGGGTAGGGTGAGGAAAAGATGGGAGGAATATTTTAGAGGATTATTGAATGAAATGGGTGGGAGAGATGAGAGGGATTTAGAGGTGAAGACAGAGAAGTGGGCCCAGAAGGAGATATTCTTAAATAAAATGAAGAAGTATTAGGGCGTTATTCACAAGGAAAAAAGGAAAAGTCCACAGGTCTGAATGGTGATGGAAATGTTACAGATGGGGGGCAGAGGGGAATGACTTTATAGGTTATATAATTTATGTTTAGAGGAGAGAGGTTCCACAGGTTGGGAGGATATAGTTGTTTGGGTTCCCTGCTGCTCAGGAGAAGAGGAGTACAGTGGGTGGGTCTTGGGATTATAAGTGTTGTCTTTTGTGAGTGTGGCAGTAGGAAAGATGTTGGAATCTATTAGGAGGGTGTGAAATTAACAAGAGAGAGAAGAATGGGAAAGAACTAAGAGGATTTATAGTTGGGAAGGTGTGCTGGATCTAGTATTCGATGAAGATAACTTGTGGGAGAAAATTGTAAGGAAAGGAAAGAGATAGATGTTTTATTGATCTGGAGAAGCATGATAGGAGTAGAGGGAGTATGGAAAGTGCTGGAGGGAATGAGTGGGGGTAAAAGTGGGTAAAGTGTTGAGGGCCTTTATGGAATAGCAGAGAATGTTGAGAGTGACAGGGAGGAGGTGAGATGTTTGGGGCACAAGAGAGGGTTAAAATGAGGATGTGTAATGTAAATGGCTTTCAATTTATTTATGGAAGTCTCTGCAGAAGGAATGATGAGGGAGGGAGGGATTCTGGAATTGATGGATAGAGAGTACAGTAGATGATGAGCACGATACTATTTTACGGATGATTTTCTTATGGTAACGAATTCAGAAGGGCTGTGTTGGTGAAAGGAGTTTAAAGAGAGGTGTGTGGACAAAGGATTCTTAAGATAACTAGGAAAGAAGTAAAGTGTTAGTGTTTGAGGATGTTAAACAGATGAGGGATGGGTTTAGGGTCAGAAATTAGAAAGTGTAATATTCCAAGTAAGGTTTTGGAATATTTGAGGATGGATTTGCAGTAGGAAGGAGGACAGAGGAAGAATGATCACAAGTGCAGGAGGAATGAGAGCATTAGGCGGTTGAGGGGACACGGAAGAGGGGATTATCACATAAACTTAAGATGAGGTATGTTTGAAAAATATGTGTTCCATGAGGCACTATATGGAATTTCATGGCTGCACTGGGGGTTGATCTGGGCTTAAGAAAGCTGGAAAGTGCCCAGAGATAGAAAACATTGAAGAGCAGTATCTAGGGTTAGTAAAAAGAGAGAGGATTAGGGGGAGATAAGAGAGAGATGTGATTCCAAAAAATGTGTGTTTCGGTGAAAGAGCGGAAAGGGAATATTAGATAGTTTGGACGCATCTGGAGAATGGAACCAGAAAGTGGAGTTAGAACCAAACAAACTGCCCCCAGCGGAGTTAGATATATGAGCAGTATGTGCCTTGCATACAGTTTATGCATACTAGCTTTGCAGTCACAAAACTATATCAGGAAAGGTACTGCATAGCATCTCAAACAAATAAATACAATTAATAAAACCAAGAAACAAGAAGATAGGTATAAAGAAGCCAGGGTTCTATGTCCTTACGTGTGTGTAGAATGCTGTGACTGGAAAATTACAAAAGACCAAGATCTGACTAAGATCCTATTAAACTAAATGAAAATACTAGCATCAGTGGATATCCATTCAACGTCTCCCAAGTAATAAATGTTTGACCTTCTTTTTAACAGGCTCATAATTGAGTGATTACATTGGCAGGTACCTGCTAGACCCTTCGTACATTACTAACTCCCCCCCAACTAAGGATATAGAGATATGTATTTAGACTATACATCACTTTTTGTCTCATATAATTTCAGAAACTGATGAAATACCCTTTGCGGTCCCCAGAAAACTAACCGACAGGTGATAAAATTTTAGACATTGAATCATTCAGAATGGGCTCAATGATAAATATTTCGCCTTCTTTACATTGTTCTTCCTCCTCAAAGACTTTGCTACACACCTGTCTACTCGCTGAACAGACCAAAAAACCAACTAATATTTCACTCTGTAGCCAAATGTTAAATGTGCTGAAATGCTAATCATGAGTGAGAATGAACCGAGCTGAATGTGTATCACAACACCTGAAAATTCAATTGTGGCAATAGAGATGCAGTTTACAAAATACTTAAAGTATTTGAGATTATAAAAGTAATTAAAGAGAAGGGGTTTTTATTTGAAGGATATGTGAACCACTTCTAAAGCAAGACAGAGGCATGGAGTCTACCAAATAGTTTGCTATGCCTGTGGACTCATAAACGCAGGCAGGAAAAAACTTAGAAGTTTTAGTAATCCAAGCTACCATGGTGTTGATGGCAAAATATCAAAGAAAAATCTATAGGTGCGATTCTGGCTACAGTGTGTGTCTCAATTCTCTTTGGAAAATTTGCACAAAATACACTAAAAGAAGATGTAGTATGTACTAGTGATAAACAAGTATGGAACTAATAAACCAAAGAACTAGCGTTATTTCAATAGGCAGTAAATATGTTGCTGACAATTGTAAAAAATGCACTTGTGAACACTCATCAACTGCTACTAAATATTCCTATCCGCATCGTTTACAACATATGCGCATGTCATTCTCTAAGTTACTTAACAAAAAAGTCAAACAAAAGGGCATTGTACTTTGCAGTACAGACTCTTGTGCACTGTCTATGGAGAAAACGATGAGTTCTAGAAACAGGGAAACTTTTTGGTGACAACAGATAAATGCAGATATGGTCAGGGATACACCACGGTGATTCCTTTGTATTGTATAGGCCCAGAAGTCTCTATGCTATTCGAGGCAGAACATGATGGAAGCTCAAATATGTTAGTAAAAATAAAGGCGCTGAAGTAATAAAGATACAGATACCTCATTTTGAAAAACTGTCGTGGATTGAACAACGCCAGTCATAGTTCGATAATGGTATATTATGGTGACATTCTGCTGCTGATGATCCACTTCATGATGTTCTGGTAGCTGCTGAATGAAATACAAATTGGATATTATCGATGGAATGATGCAGAAACGATGACACTGCCTGTAAAAGAAATAGCTCAGCAGACCAGGTGACACAGAATCCTAAGGCTAATTTACACGGGAGTAACAGAGGAGGGTTATGCTGTTATAGCATTCCTACTACAACTTTCAGCGGAAGAGTAGCGTGAACGTTAGTATTGTATCCAGGACCAAGATGATGCAACATACAGCTGATAAGCGGGTTTCTATCAAAAATTTCTTTTCGAACAGCATCCTATGGGTTTAAAGGTACTTTAATCTCATTCTCTTCTATTACTAAATATCCATCTATGTTTGTTCCCCTTTGTAATTTTTATCTCTAAATATTCTGAATAATAAAATAAAATATAAATTTATTTTACCACACATACCTATTTGTCTCAACCTTTAGTCAATATAGAAATGTGTGTTGTGTGTGCACGTGTGTGTGTGTGTGTGTTTTGTTGTGTGAGTGTGTGTGTGTGTGTGTATAATGCGTATTGTGTGTGTGTGTGTGTGTCTTAAGATCTAAGATATACCAATAATACCAAAGTGTTGATCGTAAGAAATATGATATAGATACTTATCGGAAGTAGCTCGTCAATTTATATATAACTCAGCACCTAAATCTATACAGTGTTGTCAAATCGCATCTGTATGATGCCAAGTCTCTTTCTTTATAAATATAATAAGTATTACATCAATTATGCAAGCTAGCTGCTATGCAAAATCACTTTACATCTTGTGTTGATACCTGCATGAAAGGCATAGTGTCAAGCAGACTAAGCTGCATATTTATGTGCCTTCTGAAAGTGTTCTAGATGTAAAGTGTGTGTGTGTGTGTGATAAGTATTTATTATTGTGTGATATCTTGGTTTGTTTTCTTCATATACATTTGATTAAACTCATATCATAATAATAATAATAATAATAATAATATAATAACCTAATAATAATAATAATAATAATAATATTATAATAATAATAATAATAATATGTAATAATAAAGCTACTGTTTAAAAATAAAAACATATATGTTAAGTAAGGATAAAGGGGAACAAGCCATACATCTCTTCCCTTCTCATGTGTCCAAAAATGTTAAGGAACTTAAAGTAATAAATCTGAATTACCCTTCTTAACTTTTCTCAAAAGATATTATTAAAGATTAATGGTCATTCCAACTTGAATTTTACAGCTCTGAAGCTTACCTCTCCACGTGGTAGCAGTAATTTATGATTCTCTGATTGGTTACCCTTGAACATACTAAAATTGCGTAATGTTTAGGTGTCTGTTAGAGAGCAATTTACCAACCAATGTTTTAGTTATGACCTGCTAAGACCAGTGATCGCACTTGATTATTGGTGTTGTGAGATCTGTATATAATAATATGTATATGTATATAATATATATATGTAATAATAATAATAACAATAATAACAATAATAATAATATATATATCTGCTATGTATTTGGGCGGTGGTGCATAGTAGAAAACCGATTACATTGTCTTTGACTACTGCTGGTAGTTGACTTCTAATTTTAATTATAACTATGACACATACTATAGTTATTGAACTGGATGAATACTATTTTTGTTTGGTTTTTAATATATTATAATGTTAATAATAAATATTAATACTTTAAGATATGTTGAAAAAAAGCGTTATATGCTTTTTCATTTAACTTGAAAGTTTGATATATTATACATTTAAAAAAACTTAACAACAACATATATATAACAACAACAACATAACATGCTTTATAACAACATCTCAACAACTTCCATTTTAACTTAACAACTACAGCATAAGTTTGCTTTCTATGTTATGTTATACAATGCTTATAATATGGCGGAATCATGTATCATTAGATCAACTAGATCAATAGTCAACTATTGGATGTCCCGGATGGGTGGAAGATTGGAGTGGGTGGTTTGATTTCATGATTTACTGCTTGTTTAATAAAAAATTCATTTTTATATTTATAAACATAAAAGAATAAATTTTTATTAAAAACAAAAATGTTAAAAGAAAAAAAAATAAAGATAAATAAAACTTTTTGTTTAAGGTGATACAAATTCTGTCTTAAGTCAATTGATCGATAAATTAATGAATCAACCAGATCACACGAATGGTGGGAGGATATAAAGTGGGTGTGGGTTTTTTAGTTAACTGATTTACTGATTTACTGATTTACTGATTAACTGTTTTACTGTTTTGGTATGAAAATTTCAAAAAAAAATTATTATAAAGATCAAAGAATAAATTTTAGTAAAAACAAAATTTTTAAAATCCAAACCAAAAATATGTAACAGCTTTGTGTTATATTGAAACAAAATACTGACTTGAATCAACAGATAACAGATCAACCAAAATCAATAGATAATATATAGGTGGGAGGACAGAGAGTGGGTGGTTTGATTTACTGATTTGCTGATTTGCATTTACTGATTTACTGATTTACTGATTTACAGTTATTACTGCTTTAGGTATGTAAAAATAATTTTTTATTATAAACATAAATGAATACATTTTTAATCTAAAACAAAATGTTTAAAGAAAAACAAAACAAAAATAAATAAAAGTTTTTTGTGTTATGTTGTACAAAAATGAGAATCAATATGATCAATAGATCAATAGATAAATAGATCAGCCAATCAATATAGATCAATATGTACAATATAGATCATATGAAGGGTAGGAGCGTTTGATTCTTCAGTTTACAGTTTACTGCTTTAGGGTGACAACAAACCAAATTTTTTTATCCGTTATAGGGAAAAGAAAATTAAATTTTAGTAAAAAACTAAAAAAAATTTTAAGAAAACAAACAAAATAAACATAAAAAGTTTTGTGTTATGTTGTAAAACATGATTTGAATCAATAGATCAATAGAATTATATACGGAAGAGGTACTAGGAGGGGTGGGTGGTTTTTGTTACTGATTTACTGCTTTAGGGTATGTGAAAAAACAAAATTTTTAAGTTATAAAGATAAAAAGATAGATTTTAGTAAAACAAAATTATTTTAAAACTAAAAACAAAATAAATAAAGTTTTTGTGTTATATTATACAAAAATGACTTGAATGTCAAATCAATAGGTGTACGATCAATAGATTAATAGATGTGGATGAGTGGAGGCGGTGGGCAACGATTAACTAGATTTACTGATTTACTGCTTTAGGGTTTGATAATACGGAGAACGTTCGCATAGAGACGATGAGATTTTAGATAGGATATGACAAATACAAAATTTAAAAATTTTCAAAATTTTATTTGAAAGCAAATCTGGCATTATATAATAAACTTAAACTTATAATAAACTTATAAATAAGAAGGCTAGTAAGCAATATATTTTAGTTGATGTCGGTGCAGTTGAAAATAGAAATATCTGGGCCTAAACGAATATTTACTTCAACACTCGTACCGGCTCAGCAGCAGTCTTATATTACCAAGCTTTCTCCTGTCTTCTTCTGGTCTCTTTCTCCACTCCTCCTCCTTCCTTCGCATCTTCCTTATACAGTCCCATTGCATTAGCTTTCTTTCTATTTCCAGTTGGGGGCTCACCTCTGGCGGGTTCAAACACATTCTTCTTCCTTTCTCGGTTCCTCTTTCAACCTCTTTAATTTCTCATTCTTTCTCTTCTTACTCTTCTGCCTCCATTTGTTCTACTTCTTCTACATTAGCATAATTTCAACCTTCTGAAAATTTCTAGGAAAGACCATGCCCCTTCCGAAGGGTGCACTCGTGAACCTCAGGCCAGGCAGGCAGGCGGCACAAACAGACACCGAAAATAGGAATACCTTAACTGAAGCTATTTTTATTATTTTTTAAATTATATTTTTAATTTTTCTATTGTCTTTTTTTTTTTTTTTTGTGTATTGTGTTATACAAACTTTTTTTTTTTATTTTAATTTTTTTTTTTATTTTATTTTTTTTATTATTGTATTATAAATATATTTTTTTTTTTTTTGTTTAAATTTTTTTTTTAAACAATTTATTTATTTATTATTAATTAGAACATTATTTGTTAATTTATTAATTTATTTAACTATTAATTAATTTATTTATTGTTAAAAAATGAGTAATTTATTTTATTAATTTATTAATTTATTATTTATTTTTATTTTTATTGTTCGTTCTATTGTACCTGCAGGTTTGACGAAACATTTGACCACTTCCAGTTTCACTTCCGGCCTCCAATATAGCTCTTGAATGCGATGTATCGAATGAAAATTCTTCTTGGCCTTCTTTCCGGTGCATATTTTCAGTGCTTGCTAATCAGTCAACCGACACGTGAAAGACATTTTAGCATCGATGCATAGGGGTAAAAAAATGAATGATGATTTGGAAACATCTAAATTCCATGCGAACATTTAAACCTTCCCCAAGTAAAAAACCCTTTGGGGCTGTGCCCCTATTTAGAGGTAAAACACTAGTTGAGCTCAAAACCTCTTATCAGTCTTCCAGACCTTAATTCAGTCTCATCAGGCCTTACTTCTTATGACATCAAACTTGAAAAACAAATGTTGCCGTCTTTGCTTGCAACATTGCAACATTAACTTCCTTTGATGCTTGCAACATTTGGCTGTCAGTTTACCACAACCACTACTATCATGGAAGGAGGAGTTGGGAAGAGGAGTTATGGGAGAGAGAGGTTGGGGAAGAGGGAGGGGTTGGGAGGAATGGAGGCTGTGGGCGGCTATAGTCATAGTATTTTAGACATTTAAACATATTTTGGATAACTTGCTTGTTTATAAGCAGCCATAAATAATATCATAAAACGTTACTTTAAATCTAATTTGTGTGAAACTAATTACTCGTGTTAAGATTTTTAGTTATAGTAGAGATTACTTTCAGTCAGTGTGACCTAAAATTTCTTTGGTTTATTTTTATGTGCCTCAAATGATTAAAGGGTATCATGTATCTTATATATTATGATCTCTTTATTAAATATACCTCATATAT
>JABUQX010129497.1:15000-21926 GCA_015478945.1 Trachelipus rathkii
ACTACTACTAATAATAATAATAATAATAATAATAATAATAATAATAATAATAATAATAATAATAATAATAATAATACTAAGAATAAATAAAAATAAAAATAATAAAAATAAAAACAATAGTGGTAAATATGCAGACATTGAAAATGGACAATAAAGTGAAAATTGTGAAATCCTATGTAAGGAAATTGTGATTCAAAGACACCCGTAAATCTCTGTAAAGGCATTGCATGCGCTCTCTTGTGTTAAAATTAACAACTAAAATTCCGATAGTAACAAAAATTTAAACATATTTCAATGTGAAAAATATCACACTACCGAAAAAGCAAAAATCGGGCAGAATTTATTAATTAAAAAAAAAAGAAAAAAAGTTGGTTCCAAAATTTGGGTGGAGGTGTTTATCCTGTAATATTTCTATTATCTATTGTTGCATGTCAATTATCCATTTATTTATATATATAATGATTATTATAGGATATTCATGAAAAGATTTTCTTATAGCCAAAAATTTCAAACAGCCAATGACTCCAACCGTTGAGTTGCCATCTAGCGCTATATAAAATAAATATGCAAACTACCCAAAATATTATTTAGTACAGATCAAAATAAATAAACAATAAATTTAAAATGAAAGTTACTTCAATTTAGTTGATAATTCAATTAATTTAAAAACATGTTGATAACAATAATATCAAAGTAAAGCTTAAAAAGAAAAAAATTGAATTTCTATATATCATGACGGAAGAATGTCGGTGGAAATTTCCAAACAGACCGCTCAATCGGCAGAGGCTGACGAGTCTTATGTTGGTAACGTTCGGTTTGTGCAAAAATTTTAAGCCGATAATTTCTACGTTATGATATACGAAGTAAACAGGATATTTTCGAACAAATTAGAGGAAAGTTGCGGAGACAAGGTTACACAGAAATTCCAAAGTCATGAATTTGGAGGACTGAGTTACCATTGTTTCCCAAAATTTGAATCTTTTTTTTCTTAGATATCTTGTCAACTTTTCAATAAATCTCAATCCATCATGAGAGTTTTAAAAATTCATTAAAAATAAAATAATAAATTACCATCAAAAATAACTATTATCATATTGAATGATTACAATTTTATTAAAAATTAAAAATTTTCTTCGGTGAGCGGTATGTTTTAAATGAAGATATGTATTCTATTTTAATGACTTTTTCAAAATTTAAAAGTTCGGGAAAGAGACCTTTTTGGTACAATCCCACGAACGAATAGAAAACGGAATTAGAATGGCATACTAATGTTCTAAAAAGTATTGAAACTTTATATAGAGGATAATAAAACATTTTAATATCATTTCGTAAATCAATTACATATAAAAAGATATTCTATATTTTAGAGAAAATTATATATTTTTTTTTATTATATATCAAAGCTGATTAAAATTTTATTAAAGCAACCCTTGTCAAAGCAACAAAGCTCTAACGAGACTTGCCTTATAACTGATATAAATGTTTCATATAAAAGTGCGGCGTGATATAGCGTAGGAACAATAATGCACATTCTAAACTGTAATAGCGAAAAGGCTCCTCTTTAAAAATATAAAATGGTATAATTCAGATTTATGCCGCAATGATAATAATTAAAGATCATTTTTCTTTCTTTTTAACACCTTATTTTCTCTCGTAGCCCAAAAATCTTTCTTTTAATGTTAAGATGATCAGAAAAATATTAAAAGTAGAAATATCCACAAAAAGAAAAGAATGCACCTCAGAAGGCAAAACTCTCTCTATTTACAAGGACAATCGTTCCTTTAAAAACAAAACAAAAACCACGCTTGCTCCTACGAACACTGTGATTGGTCCTCCCATCAGCGAACTGACCAATCAGAGCAAAGCTTCTAAACGGCCTTCGACTGGAGCAACCAAAATCTCTCCTTGCCTGTCACCCAGAAAGCGCCATCTATCGGCCAACAACAACTCGTGTACCCTAAACATACAACTTGGTTACCATGACAACGATCTTCGAATGGAATAGCCAAAATAGAATTGATGATAATACATAGGAGAAAGCAGAAATGGAATATCATTTTGAACTCAACCATTCAAGGGAAGATTCGCAGGTGTGAAATGATTGGATCTTAACTGCATTTGAAAACGCAAGGTTAATAAGAAACCCTCTTACCGGATAGGTTCCATTGCAAGCAATCAAACGGTGGAGACATTAGTTTCACCTCTGTGAGTGTGACATTGAAAGTAAGTTCGAGATGAGAACCGAACGGAACGATAAGAAAAGGGTTAGAAGATTGAAAAAAAAAATACAGAGAAACCCAGTATCTCAGACGAAGATTAAAAATGTCGCTATACGAGCTCTTATTTTTTTATGAGGTTTTCTTTCTCTTTCTAAATTAGTGTTTCAAATCCTTTCCTTCCTCTTTCCTCCCATATGTTAATTGTTCATCAGAAGGGGGTGTGAGAAAGGATGTCGGGGGATACAGAAATCAAGGCGTCACCTTGATTTACTGAGTCCGACAATCCTTTTTGCACTCGAAGGGCCACCAGTTCTAAGGTGAAATTACGATAGGGAATCCTTGTAAGACAATAGCATGCCATGTCTTAGAGTGTATGCAACTCTGTAAGAGGCTATTTGCCGGTCTCATGCATACACCTTCAAATCTCTGGTGAAGCCTCCATACTTGTATACCGTATCTATCATTTAAACTAAAGTTTTCCGCGCCTCTTTCTCCCAAAGAAAGAAGACGCCAAAACAAAGAGCGAACTGGTGGGCAAGGCCACAAGGGACAATGCCAAAGATAACTCATGACCCTAGTCCTTGATACCCTCCTACGATGAGGAGGTATCGAGCCCGACCTCCTGTTAACAGGTCATTCAGATTAGGAATTCGTGCCACTTTTATTTGTTAGTTTTATGTGTGTGTTATCATATTTTCTAACGACATTTTGTGCATAGAATTACCTCATTTACTTAATTGATCAAATCCATATCTGTCAATTGTCCGTATCACTATTGTCAAATAAAGCACTACGAGGAAAGTACTCTCAATTAACCCCCCCCTGATTGATGAGTGCAAGCTCATTAATCATTTTGATAGTTGAAGTGATTTCAGTATATATATATATATATATATATATATATATATATATATATATATCACAAACGCTATACACATATATATATATATATATATATAAATATAATATTATATTATATATATATATATATATATATATATATATACTGATATATATATATATATATTATATATATATATATATATAAATAAGAGTATATAATAAATATTATATATATACTATATATATATAATATATATTATATATATATATAATATATATATATATATATATAATATATATATATATATATTATATTTATATAAATGGCGCCGGCAGGATGAAATCTAGGGGGGTTTAACCTAAAATAAATGTAGCAATTTCACAAGGAAGGGAGTGGTAAAATTTGGTATTTATTTATTTGTTTATTTATTTCTAATATATATATATTATAATATATATATATATATATAATATATATATATATATAGTATATATATATTATATATTTATTACATATATATATATAGTATATATAATATATATATATAATATGTATTAATACTGAGTACTTACAAGGTCATTGTGGCGTTTTCTTTCTTATTCGAACCGTCTTCGACGGTTGGAAGAAGAAAGAAAACGCACTGTAAGAAAGAAAATGCACTGTATTCACTATTTGAATACAAAATTATATTTTATAATAAATGTCTAATATTGAATGCTTAATTAACTGTCAGTCAGAAATAAATTTGGAAAGACTGTGTAGGTCATATATGACCTTTCTTAGTTACTTTAATCACAAGTATAATAAACTATAAAAAGTAGTTGCGAAAAATATTTGGATTTGATTGAGGCAAGCATTTAAAGAACTAATTTATTGTTTTTTATTTCAGTTTAATTATTGTTTATTTTAAAATAAAAATTTAATTCTTCTCCTTTCCTTTCCAAATTCTGTTATAACATTATCAATTTGTTTTTTGTTTTTTTTTCCAAAACTTTTTCTCTGTGAACACTGAGCAAACAAAATCCATTTAATCGATCTTCAGAAATGGTTGACCATAATCCAAGTTTTAAACTCTTCTTAAAGTGCTGAATGATCTTTCAATTGTGCAAGTCGTTGGTGGAAGCGTTAGAAGATTTTTAATTGCTTGTAAAACAGCAGGGAATAAAGCGCAGATGTTGTTAGGTCAGTTCCCTATACGCACACATTTTCGTCTACATCTAATCCTTGGTCCCCATCTGATTTCTTTCATAGTTGAACCATGATTCTGCATCACCTTTCCAGTTCTCAATATTGTATATAGTTTTGAAAGCGATTCAGTTTTTCCTGTTATATTGAGATATGGTTAAATTTTTAATTCCAGCGGGATGTAAAATACAGAGAAATGTTGGTATTCTGTTGTCGTCCAAAAATCTGATATGCTTATACAAAATGAACGAAACTAGGAACTGTATAAAAGAGCCCCCCCCCCCTAGTCCTCCACAGAACTACATAAAAAATTAGGTCTTTTGCATTTGTTTGGACACACGTGGCAATTGAGAATCTATAAAAAAAATCTGCAAGTTCCTTAGCAACTGGTAAAAAAGTTCCTGAAAACATGACCGCGACATTTTTTCGTCTCTATTTATATTTTTACTATTTCTAACAGCTTTTTCAACGTTCCTGTTAACCTCTTCCAGATTGATATTTTTAGTTTGAAGAATGTTCGTGACAGGCTCAAAGTAAGAGGAATACTTGGCCATGATAACTAAGCAAATAAATTGAATTAGGAGTCCTTGTTGCGACGAAAATTTGAAATGCTGCTGTTCGTGTGGCCTGAGTTACTTCTGAATCTGATGACAAAGTTTTCCAAATGATTAATGTGAAGTGAAATTTTCAAAAAAAATTTCTGATGGACTGTATTTTGTGGACCATCTTGTTTCGCATAGCATTGGTATATTCATTATCAGTTACTTACGCAATGGGCTTTCACGAAAAAATCTTATAACTTTTTTCACTGTGCCCACAGTATTTCGAAATTTGGGAACAAGATTCAAGTCATTAACAACTAAATTAAAGCGATGAGAAGCACAGTGGAAAAATTTGGCCTTGGGATTTTGATTTCTTATTATTTTCTGTTCTCCATTTTCTTTTCCAGCCATGGTTGAGCATCCATCAAATCCAAGTCCAACGACTTTATTCATATTTAAATTGTAAGCTTCTCTGGTAGTCAATAAAATGACTTCTGCTAAATCTTCAGCTTTTAATTTTTTAGCGGAGTAAAGACCTAAAAATTCTTTCTAACTTTCAACTCCTATCACGAAACGAACCGACAGTTGACAGCTACCCACCCCCAAGAATGTCTGCTGTTTCATCCTTTAAAAGCGAAAAGTATCACTATTGTTTCAACTTCATTCACAGTGTTTTTTAAAAATTAGGTTCCTGCATATGGATATGAGCTCATTCTGGACGCAATTGTGATGTGTTATTTTGTGATTACCTCCATTGATTGTAAATGCTTCAGTAGCACAGTATCAAGCCAGCTTTCAACTCTGAGTTTCAACAAAGTCCGATAAAATTACCCGTACTGCAGTACTGCCCTCGAACAGCTAGATCATGGGTTCCACAGAAGATCAAAGTTGAAATTATTGGCAACAATTTTTGTCTATTTTTTTTCGATAATTAAATGTTCAGCATTATTTAATTTTTCAAAAACATTAACATGTTTATTTAAAATTATTTGTTCAAAAATTTTCGCTGCCCCAGCAGCATCTATGCCACTGAGAATTAACATGGTTCCTTGCATGTGAGTGAAAGTCTTTATATTTTAAGATTGGTCTGACAATAAATTAACCCAAAAACCCTCTTTTGACGCAAGGCCTAAATAACACGCATAATTTACAGAAGGGTACTTTTTAGATTGTCAGTATACTATTTTGAGTAATGTAATTTCCAATATCCAAACAACGATTTTCAACAGTTGGTTCTACGCCAGATGCGGAAGCTTTATTCATATGATTAATACAGGTGACGACAATACTCGGGACGGCATTAGCACACATTTGCATTAACATTAAAATATGAGCCAGTACCATCATTCAATGAGTTCGTGGTTTGTTCAGTCAAAGAGTAATTATAATTATCACTAAGGCGAGGCCTCTTAATTACAAATTTATCCATTGTGATAATTTAAAATAATTTTTTTCTTTTTTTAAATTTTAAATAAAAAGTTAAATCAATTGATTGAGTCCTTTTTCATTTCTACTAAAAGTAATTTTAACATATCAGAAGGATTTTTTCAATTTTGATCCAATCACCAAAAGATTTATATCATATCATATTAAGGACTTTCTTTTGAAATAATTAATTTTTTGATAAGATAAAAAGGATTAAAAATGCGACGCCACTCTGTCTTTTGCTTGAATTTATATTTTTAATTTTTTATTTTCAATATTTTTTTATATTTTATTGTGTTTTAACAATTTGTAAACATTTTTTAGTTCTGAAGAGGAGACCAAGGATATAAGTCTCGAAACGTAAACTCGTTCTCGCTTAGTTATTTTTCTTTAGATTTTCCTTTATTTATTTTGAAGTGGTTTTCAAATAATATTTTAATATTTACAGAGCTTGAGTGTTGAAAATAGAGCTCTTTAATTAAATTCTTAATATATATATATAATATATTTATATATATATTATTATATATATATATATATTATATATATATATATATATATTATATATATATATATAATATTTATTATATATATATTATATATATAATTTATACTATATATTAGTTATACCGTCGTATAAATCATTGTATAGATATATATATATATTATATATATATAATATATAATAATTATATGATATTAGAACGAATG
>JABUQX010129498.1:0-33709 GCA_015478945.1 Trachelipus rathkii
AAAGAGAGATTTTGTTTCAATTATCCGATCTTTCTTGATTTTCTTCTGTCTCTTTTTTTTTTTTATTATTTTTTCTTCTCTTTGTATATGAAGGAAGTATTTACTCACCGCCATCATCCTGGTCCCAACCTTAGCACTTAAGAGGTGAGCGAATTTATCTGGTTAACCCACGGGCCAACCAGACAGTGGGGCCTGAAGTGCGTAGATGCATCTCACGCGAAGTAATCTTACTGACACAGAGTCCATCATGAGATTCCACTCCCTTTTAATGTGCGGGACAACTCGTCCATACGCACCACCGACGCGTAATCATCCTGCCGATAATAATCTCGATGTTGCACAGTCAGGAGGATGTACGTCAGGTTCACTTTTTATTCCCGAGCTGTTCAGATTCCCGCCCGAGACACCGACCCGTCGGGAACTGGTCGCTTTGCTTTAAACCAGCCCAAACAGCGTAAGGGAAAAATAATTTTAGTAATTTATTAAATCTAGATAGATAGTGAATATTGGAGCAGACAAACGTAGATGGAGGCCGAGCAGTAAGGATCCAAACCTGTAGGCTGCTGACATTTTAAAGAAGTTGGCCTTAAAATCTCCAGAAGGTTTGAGTCATGTAAGAAAGGTGGAAACCGTAAGCTCCAGACACGACCCATATCTTTATATGAAATGATAAAAGAACATAATAAAGGCAAAAAATGAAACGCAAAAAAATAAGAAATGAGTACAACGTCTTCAAGAATATTCTATATTTAAACCCCGGAATCAAATAACAACAAAAGAATAGAGAGGAGCAATATTACAGCTGATGAAATAAATACATCGAAAGAAAACTAAAATTGTGAGTAAATAGGACTTATAACATAAACAAGGAGAAAAATTGTAGAATTGTGAATTTTTACGTAAGGAAGCAATTGAGTTACCGGGCAAGCAGATATGGCAATGTATCAACAGGCTAACTGTTAAATTATTGTATTTAATTATATCAAGGATTAACAAAACACATAAATTAACTGAGATTGAGTTGTTAATAAATACAGAAAAATGATATAGTACTTTTAGTAGAAACACATCTCACAGAGGACAGACTCATGCTTAGAGAAGACCTTGACAAAATTTTTAGTAATAGAAAGGAAGAGGATAAAAAAGGGGGAGGGTTAATGGTTATACATAAGAGAAATAAGCATATAGAAGTAGAAAAACTTGATGGAAAACATAAATGATATCCTTTACTTCAAGGTTAAAGTGCATGATACAGAATATATATTTGTATTAGTATATTTTGGTACAGGAAGCAAACCAGAAGACGTAAGAAGAAATATCAAAATAAGAAAAAGAGTGCGAAAGACTGATAAGATATGAGAGTAAAAAGAATTTCATGATCTTAGGGGACTTCAATGGCCACTTACCATGGTTGGGAAGACAACAACTTTTGATAAACAGTTGGGGAAATGGTTTTATGAGTGTGATAGTAGTTGAGTTTTGAAACCTCCTTAAATACATCTGAAGAGTTGTGATTGGATACTGCTACATCATGGCAAGGAATGACATAGAAGGTGTCTATAGAGTTTTTGCTACTTGGCTAATAATGCTATGAATAAACATTTTATTCAATTGAAAATATGAGTTTCCTCTTCAAGAAGTATTTGATTCTCTCATCATAAATTTAATCCAAATATATCTAAGAAACAAAGTGAGAAGACCTAATTCTAAAAAATAGGAGATTGGTTGTAATACTTAATATATTATATGTACATGAAACAGTTCTGATTACAAGTTATGGTACACAACACCAGAAAATAATATGCAAACTGAAAGAGTGTGATACATTGGATAGAGAGTGATAAAGCAGGAAAAGTCATTAAACAGTTGCTAGTCGGTAATGAACCGTTTTATTAAAAAACAATACAGAAAAAAAGAAGTAAATAATATATGGATAAAAAGATAGAAATAATCCTTGATGACTAGAAGAAATAAAGAAGTGCTATAATTAAAAAAGAAAGAGAAATTAATAGGAAAAGAAGAATTGAGGCAGAAGATGATGCACAGAATATATGCTCTGGGAGCAATTGTTATAATAGAACAAAAACAAAAGTGCAAAAACTTTCTAACACCATAACGAGCAACACTTCATAATAACTAACAATGAAATAAACAACTGATAAAAATAACAAGTTATGGGAGAATATAATTAGAACTAACGGGAGGGAGATAGAACCATGAGGACGACTAAACTTTATTATGAATAATGGGTAAATCTAATATCAAATGGAGGAATTAGAAAAAGAATGTAACTGATTTTTGGGAAATCCATATATCTGTGAAACATGAAAAACCGAATTGCAGAAGAATGGGACAATAACTCGAAGGAGGAATATAAAAGACTTAATGAGCAAAGATACCAAAGGATAAAAGTGGGCGTACTATCCAAAATTCCAGTAATATGAGAGAACATTATGGAGCATTGGCAATATAAGTAAAAAATTCCTATAACACCCATGAATAAACCATTCATAACACTGATCAAGTCAGAAGTGTGCTACATAAAGCTAATTAAGGGGAAGCAGGCACCAGGGCACGATGTTAAAGCCAAGAACCTCTTAGTGCATTATTCAGAAGTGAACATATCATGTTCTCACAATATTGTTTCATATGAAAGAATTAACAGAAGGAACAGTATAAACCGACATCATGGAAAACATTCTATTATACAAGTTATGATATGATAAAAATAGGAGGAATCCAGACTGGTAAAAGATCTGAAGGCCTATTGCATAATTCTTATACATCATTATCAACAAGATTATTGACTTATTATTAGAGAAAGTGAAATTGTATAAGGAACACATTAAAAATATGTGATGAAATAAATGGAAATATCAAAGGAGGGAACCACAGTTATGTTATGAATATTTTGAGGATAATCTTTTTGTATCTTGCTATAGATTTTCTGCGTGGAAAGAATCAGTATCTCGAATTATTTTTTGAATTGTTTTAGAGCTGTACGATTTGGGGTTTTCGAAAAAGGCTTTGACTCATAATGGCTTTAGTGATAAGAGTTCTAAAAGAGTACAAGGTTCACCATGAAATAATAAGCGCCTTTGCACAAGTATATACAGATGACAAAACTACATTAAGTTGGGAAATAATAGAAAATGTTGTCCCACATGGTTCACTAGCGGAATAAAGCAAGGGTGTACAGGATCTACTACATTATTCAAAATGGTTACTTACAAAATATTAAGGCACTAGAGAAAGAAAAGGATTCAACAATGGTTCCATAAAAATAAACAGTCTATTCTTGCTGATGATGGGCCTGATCTTAGCAGAAAGTGTAAACGATGCAGCTGCAAATATTTAGGACATTACTTCAGATAAGTGGGGAATGTGGTTTTTGAAATAAACAAAGAGAAAAGCAATGTGTATTGATTTTTAACATGGAGCAACCACCAACGGAGATTGAAGGAATCAAAGTGGTGGACAAAATAAAATACTCTTAGGCTATATATAGAACATGAAATTAAAGTATGTTTAAAGGATCTAGAAGTCTGCATCTCAATAAATAAGGTCCACACTTGGCTAGCCAAACAGGTTCTAGTCATTTGAGAAGATGCTGCAATCAAATAAACGCTTATTAGGGAAAATCATAGCTGGGAAAAATGGTGGCACTCCCCAGCAATTCTATAGTGGAATCCAGTTAGTGTAAATGTGCTTCACAAATACAGACATTTAGCATTAAGTTTGCAAACAATCTGAAAATTCACTAGTCATATGGTACATGAAGGATCTAGGAGGCTGGATACTACGCCCCATCTTGTCATGTGGGAGGGGAGAGATTGGATGCATCCCTCAATGCCAGTGAAGAATAATAACTTAATCAAGTTAATAATTTTTATGAAAACAATATCAGAAGGAAAAAAAGAAGTCTTAAAGCACATACTTGGAAAATTGATAAAGCAGAAGGGATTAAATGGTGGAAGACTGACTATGGAGCGAATGCGACAAAGTTTATGATAGACATAGTAAGCAATATGAAAGGCCTTGACAAGAAATGAATTCGCTGATATATATTAAAGCCTTGGGACGTAACATCAATGGAAGAAAAGAGATAGGAAGCTATTCCGTAAAGTCCTTACAGAATTGTAACCGAAGATAGGAAAATAGGAATTGAAGAAAGCTCAGATTACAAAACAATCTCCTTCGTACTCTTGCAGTGATACTTTCGAGGGTCCAGATCAATACTTTGAACGTAAATATGTGTAGAAACAGGTTTCTTCGATAATGGCGAAATATACCGTGTACATATGTGGAGTTTGAAGAAGGACCTGTTATACACGTTCATTTGTATCTGCCCAGTAATATGAAGAGCTTAGAAGTTGATCTCTATTTGAATCTCAAAGACTCACATGCAGAAGACCTAGAACGAGGTGTGCTGGGCCATAATTTTGAATCTAGTCACACATGGAGGAATTATAATACATTTTTGGGGGTATATGTATGTGGGGGAAGAAGAAGAAGAAAAGGATGAATTAAACAAATATATATAAGAAATGGTTGATGATTGAAAATAGGATGATAAAATGAGCAATTATTGAAAGTAATGAATAATAATAATAATAATATAATAATAGATAATAATAAATATAATTAATAAATAATAATATAAGTATAATATATAATAATTATTTAATTTACTTAATGAATACTATTGATGTATATAGAATAAAACTAAATTAATAATATAAGTAATAATAATAATAAAAAGGTGATGTTAGCAGTGATGTTGATATATCGTCTTGTTAATCCTAAAACTTGAAATTTATTCTCTTTTAAGTGCATGAAACTGTATTCGTAATGATTAAGTATAGGCTATAGACGTTGGCTATTTTGAATAATCTAACAATTGTAATTAATATATAATGTAGATACTATTTTTTTTAAAAATTATTGTTCTTTAATATTAAATGTTCGTATCCTATGCTACCTCAAAAAAATGATATGTCTGTGAATTAGAATTAACCATTTATTTTTATATTTTGTTACTGGGATGCAAACACGGGTATATTAGAAAAGTGCATTTTCTGATTTCAGATCAATAGTTGTAAATTTTATATTTTTCAATTTGAAATTTTTTATCGAAACAATATCTAATATTTAACAGATTTTGAAGATAAGTATATTTAGACAAAAAATACAGATAATATTATACTATTAAATGATCACTCCTAGTCACATAGAGCCATTTTATAAAATGTTATTATTTTATATATTTATTTTATAATGATTATCCTATTTTATTTTTATTTCATTTTCTTTCCTTTTCTGTGACTTCTGATTTGTTGATCGGTTCTATACTTGACAAAGTTTTCACAAATGTGTTGAAATATATGCATTTGTTCGTTCCTTGTGTTAGTATCTTTGAGTAGTTTGTTACATATTTTATTTTATTTAATTTATTTTATTTTTTTACGTTTTTTTCTTTTTTTTCTCTTAAATTCATTTTGTTTGATTTTTATGAACGTTAGTATTTACATTATCATTTTTTTATGTTTTATATGTATACTAACTGGTGTATCCTAACCGTTTTGATTTTAGATATTTTATTGGGAAATCTGTGGTACAATATTTCAGGGGCTGTGATTTCATTTAATTTTTGTTGTTTTATATATTTAATATGTATTCAAAATAGATCGACTATGTATCTATGTATGTAGGTATATATCTATTTTTCTTTATTTTACTTCATTTTATTTTATTTTGTCTTATTTTGTTTCATATGTATATTATTTTCATACTGTATATTCATTTACTTATATTTTAATCTATTATATTAATTTTATGATTTAAATACAAAGATTTTTTTAAGTAAAAAATAATTGTTAAGTGGTGCCGATGTTTAAGGCTTTACCACGCCCTTATAATAAAAAAAAAAATAAGCGAATCAGTTTGACGTACGGGGAATCGAACTTTCATTGCTTGGGGGATTAGCACGGAGAGACGGAATTTGCATGTGTTAACATGTGTCTTTTTAAGCTTCCTTTCAATTTCCATTCATAACTGCACTCTGAACATTTAAATAATTTATTTATTTATTTTTTAATTTTCATCTTTTTTAAGGGTTACCACTCCATGCGCAGGCCCGAACATTGGGCCTAAGCGCATATGGTTGTCCCGGCAGATTCTTTAACATCCAAGAACCATTCTCAGTATTCTGGCAATCTGTCTGATTATAATGGAGCTCATTCCCAACGTAGTTACTTCCACCGATAGTGTCAATGTATTGTTTTAAGCTTTTTTTAATCACTCCCATACTTCCAATTACCAAAGGAATAACCTCTGCTCTGTGTATGTCATTCCACATTCCTTGTAATGAATATTTCAATCTTTGGTATTTAATTTCCTTTTCCCTTTCAAATGCTGATACTCTGCCGTCCCACGGTATCCCTATCTCTATAATATATATGCCTTTCTTTCTCTTTTATCTTTTACTACAATATCCGGTCTGTTATGTGCTTAGGTACATTGGGAATGCTATAGTCGTATAGTATTAGCGCGTGGTTATTTTTTTCTATTGCGTTTGGGTTTTTGGGATGGCTTCTATTATTTTGTATTTTTTCACAAATTCTAAAATGGATTAGTTGCATATTGTTATTATTTTCTTTCGGTGTATTGCTGGCGATGGAGAAGTGTTTCAACAGCTTTGATTAGCGAGGAGCAACTGATGACGGATATTCTTTCACCTTTCGACATTTGGTTAAATTATATTTTCTTTCTTCTCTATCTCTCTTCTTGAACCAATGTTCGTAATGCTAAGTCCTGTGCCCCTCCAATTGTTCTCTCATCTTCTTTTCATTAGATTACCCCTGCATACTGCTTCTATTGATATTTTTCTTTATCTATATAAACCTGTTTCTAAATAATATTTTTGTATTCCTTTGCAAATGCATGTTTCCTATTATTTATTTTTCCATGTTTTTTTCTTTCTTGCTTTTCTGTGCTCATTTCTGGTATTTCAATCTTTCCTTCTTTGTCCATTCTTCTCTATGAGTATCAGAAATGGAAGAAATCTAATAGTCGTAAAAGGTAATCTCTCTTATCTTTTGCTTTTAAAGATATTCTCATCGCTTTCCCCTGTTTCGGGCTCCTTACAAGCACCATCTGATGATTTTACTGGTCACTTTCTTCCATAATAGGTTGTTAATCAGCATCACTTCCCTCTATAATATACTTCCATCTATTTCCTGAAGTCCCATTGCCACCTTGATCCCTGGGAAACATACATTCTTGCCAGGTTCATGTGTTCCTATATTATCAATTTTATGGGCGTGAAGCGATTTTTTTCTCTGTTTTAATATCTAATTTATTTAAATCTTCTTGGGACCAATCAATTATTCCGAATCCATACGACAGTACTGGTACTGTCGGTGTTCTTATTGCTTCGACCTTGAATTTGCTTTTCAATTCAGATTTTAATATTAGTTTCAGTCTCTTCTCATATTCCTTCATCAGCTTTTCCTTCATTTTCTTATGTTCTATTTTTTTTCACTTTCTTCTATCCCGAGATACTTATAGGTGCCTTCCTGGTCTAGTTGTCTAATGATCTCGTCATTTAATCTGATATTTCCACCGTCAATTCTTTTTCCTTTCTTCAACTCCAGAAACGCGCATTTATCTAGTCCGAACTCCATTTGTATATAACTCGAAAACCTCTTAACTACCTCAATCTGTTCAATTGTTTGTTGTTTGTTTGGGGAGTATAGTTTAATGACATCCATGTAAAATAAATGAGAGATGTTTTTCCCTTTCTTGATCCTATTCTATACCCATTATGCAAGCTATTTATCAATGAACTCAGTGGGTTCAATGATAGTACAAATGGCAATGGGGATAAGGATTAATCCCCTTGGAATATTCCTCTCCTTACTTTTACATTTTTTATTTGTATCGTACCATTTTCATGATGTAGTTTAATGTTTATCTTCCATATATGTATCACTTTTTCCATAAACTCTCTTATCTTGTTATTGATTTTATAGATTTTTAATATCTCTTTGATCCATGAGTGCGGTACACTATCATATGCTTTCTTTTAATCAATCCAAGTCATACTCAAGTTCTTCTGCCTTTGCCTGCTGTCTTCCAGGATCATTTTATTTAATTAATAGTTCTAACTCCCAATTGACTTCCCTTTCCTGCATCCTTTTTGTTCTTCTGCTATTATATATTTTCTAATTGTAAGTTTGGTATTCTTTTCTGTACATAATTGCTGTTTAATAGTTTGTATATTAGTTTGGTAAGACAAGTTAATTGTCTATATTTCCCTGGGTTTTGTGTTTCCCCTGTTTTAGGGATAAGGACTGTTTCTCCTTTGGTCATCCACTCAGGTATTTCAGCTGTTCCGTTCAGAATTCTATTGAAGCATTTTGTTAAAGGTTCTCTTAGTACTGTAATTTTTTTTTAACCATATATTTTACACCATGTCTGGTCCAGGTGTTTTCCAGTTACTGGTACGTCGTATCATTTCCATCACTTCCCTTTCGCGGTTAATGGTTCAAATTCCATCTCATTAATTTCTTCTATTTGGGGGTTCCTTCTTGTTATTTCTATCCATTCCGCCTCTTCATTATGTGTTCGTTGGTCTTCATATATACTCCTCCAAAATCCCTCAAGTCTGTCTCTTTCAGGTGGTTTATCAACTTTTATATTTTCACCTCTCAACTCTCTATAAAACTTTCCTTTATCTGTCTGGTACATTTTTTTTTCCTTTGTTCTTCTTTCTTATATGTACTCAACTTTTTTTGCTTTTGCTGCTAATTCTAGTTTTCTGCTACCGATTGCGTATGTTACTTGATTTCTGCCTCTACTTCTTATCATATTTTGTGGTTGTCTGATTTTACTTTCTATTCTTATGTTTCCTTCTTGGTATTCTTTTATCAGTGATATTTTTTTCAAGTCTCGCTATGTCTCTCTCTAATCTAATTTCCCAAGGTGGTTTTTTTCCTTCTTTCTTCTATTTGATCTATTTTTTTCAATTACTTTCCCTCCCATCAAATCTGTTATTGCTCTTGCTGTTGCATAATATAACCTGTTTACTTCCGAGATATCGCATCTCCCAGGTATTAATCTGGGTAATACCCTGTTTGCTATTCCGGCATATTTATTTATTTTCATCCAATTATCTATTTTCTTTATTCTTCTATCTTCAATGTTGGTATTAATATCTTCATCTCTATAGTGTGCTATTTTGCTTATCATCTCTTCTTCCTCCTACATTCCATCCACGTTTTCATTTCTATCATTTTCAGTCATTTCATCTTCATCTTGTCCCTATGTTTCTTCATAGTGGCTTCCTGTATCCGAATCATTATTACTTTCAACTATCTGTCTGTTCATCTATTTCTTATGTTTAGGATTTCAGCAGTCACTGATATTTCTTCTTTTACTATCTCTGTCTCATCCAACTCCTCATCTATTATCTCTTCATTATCTGTCATTTTATTTTGTTCTTCTAAACTTTTCTCTGTATTTTTTCCAGTTTTTATTCTATTTCCTCGATATAGTGTTTCTTTTATTTTCTGTTTAATATGTCCGATCATTTCTGGTGTGATCTGAATCTCATTCTTAATTCTCTCCTTTGCTCTGCGTTCTAATTCCTTCAGATCTTCATTTTGTAGGTACGTAGCTTTTCTTTTTTTGTCGCTCCTGGATTCCTTTCTTCATTATAGTTGAGGATGGCCTGTTTTTGGGTGATCAGTTTCCTCCTTTCTACCCCCGTATATTTTTTATTAAACTCATATTCCATCACATCATTTGCCTTTATTATCTCATTATCCACAACATGTTTCCAGAAGTCCGTTTTATCTTTCTTTTCGGGTATTAACATCCCTTTGTAATAGCTTTCCATTAAGTATTCGTTCCTCCCCCTCCTCCTAGTTAATCTTCCCCACGTATTGATCTACTTCCTCCTTGATTTGTTTTATCTGTTCCTGTGTTATTGAGGTCTTTTTACTATTTATATTTGTTGCAATACTGGCAAATCTCGCATCCGGTATTCTTTCCGTGTGTGTAAGTAGTTGTAATTTTAAGTGTTCTTTCCTATTACATTCATAGTTGCACTCCGAACATTTAAATAATTTGAAATCCGCCATGTGTTAACATGTGTCTTTTTAAATATCTTTTGTCATTACATTCAAAGCTGCACTCTGAACATTTAAACAATTTAATTTTTTTTTTTTTAATTTCTCTCCTCGAAGGGAGGTATTTATCCCTCATCCGGGTCCAAACCTCAGACCTAAGGATGAGGGATTTTCTGTTTACCCCCAGCACCCCTGAACCTGGGCCCGAAATGCGTAGTATGCCACCCCATATTCTCCGAGGAGTCCACATGGAATCCCCCCCCCCCAAGGCACGGACAACTCGCCATCCATGCACGCGTCACCCGAATTCTCATTCCGTTCGTCAGTACCCGGTCACCCCGAGACGCCGACCCGTCGGAACTGGTCCTGCTTTAAACCAGTCCAACAGAGTAAGCGAATCAGTTTGACGTACGGGGAATCGAACTTTCATTGCTCGAGGGACTAGCACTGAGAGACGGAAGAGAAGGATTTCAGGGAGAGGCACATCCGAAAACCCAGGGAAGGGTGAGAAGCATCCGCCTCTGGAAAACGGAAATGCCACCACACCACCCCAGTGCACCATGAACCAGAGTTGCTGGTTTCTTCCCCAGACAATTGGCATGTGTTAACACGAGCAATTTTAAAATTCCTTTACGATTACATTCATGGCCACACTCTGAACATTTAAATAGTTTAATTTTTTATTTTTATTTTCTGCCATTTAAAGGGGTTTTTATCGAGACGACCGTGGTCAAACCTTGACCATAAGGTCGTCCCTTTTATATTATCCACATCCCAGCACAAGTCTTAAGAGAGCAATGCTCTTCTTAATCACCATTTTGCTCAATTCTAAGCTGGTAACCGACACTGGGAGCTTCTTCAGATGTTCGAGAAGACTTTTCTTGATTACCCCAGTGCTCCTACCTACTAATCGGGTCACTATTATTCAGTCATTTCCACATTCTTCCCTTATTTCGTCTTACAATCTTTGGTATTTCAATGCTTTTCCCGTTCATAAGCCACAAGTATTGTCTTAATGAACTCCCACCTCAATTAAAATAGCATTCTGTTCCCTACTGATCTTTCAATAACTATTCTAGGTCTATTTATGGGTGACTGCTATATCAGTTGGGATGTGCTAAAATGTGTGATTTTATATCCCTTTTATCATTACATTTATAGCTGCACTCTGAACATTTAAATAATTTAAATTTTTTTTTTTTTTTTAAACACCTCTTTTGAGGGTACTCTCGGTGCTACACCGTCCCCAAACCTTGGTTAAGGCATAGCACCGCACACTCAAATCCCCAAGACTAGCCTTATTATCCTAGGCTTCCTCTGATTGCTTCCATAGCTATCTCCTCGGTTCCAAATTTTAGAGGAATCTTTTGAAGATAGGTCACAGAGTAGGTTTTTACTGTTCCAAAAGGGACCCCACTAACCACTGGCACGTACTCCACCTCCTCCATCTCCTCACATCCTTCTGATGCATATCGTAGTCTTTGAATTTATTTCTTTCTCTCATCCTTTCGTAGAGGGCCAATTTTTATCGTTGGGACCTACCTAAACCTCTAATTAGTTGACATGTTCTTGTTGTTTTATTGACTAATACAATATCCGGTCATCATTACTAACTTTGTACAAATTCGAGCTTATGCCAAAATCATATAGAATTTGATATGGTCATTTATCTACTATTGCTGGAGGGTTTGTAATTCCAATGATTATTAGAGGTATCATATTATTATAGTTTGCATAGTCTGTAGTGAATGAGCCTGCAATACGGTATTATGTCTTTCCGTATATAGTCCCATACGTATCAGAGTCTTACATCCGGATAATATGTGGGGTACAGTCTCTGAGGATTCCCCACACATCCTACATCTATCAGAACAAATCGAACTCCTTCGATATGCTTTTTGAACCAATTTGGTTTAAGCCCATGCCTGAGCTGTAATCAGCTTCTCTCTCATCATTTATTTTTAAAAAATCCCTCGCAATTGTTCTAATCGATTTTATCTTTGTTAACTTTCCATGTTAATACTTTTTTTAAAGTGTTTGGGCGTGTCCTATGTTTCTCTCCCAATTCCTGCTTATCGGCTTTCTTTCTTGCTGTTTTATAAGATTCCTTTAAGATTTTAGTTCTTTCTTTGAGGTTTTAAAAAATTAAAAAATCTGTATGTGTTAACATGTGTCTTTTTAAGCTACCTTTTACGTTGCATTCAATAACTGCATCTCCGAAGCATGTTAAATATTAGTATTTGCATGTGTTACCAATGTGAAATTTAAGAGATTTTTTTTTTACATTCTATATTTGCAAACTGAACATTAAATAATTTAATTTTTTTTTTTTTTTTTTTTTTTTTTCTCGTTTTTTTTTTTAAACCACCTCGTTTTTTGGGAACTCTCGGTGCTACACCGTCCCCAAACCCTTTGGGGTTAAGGCATAGCACCGCACACTCAAATCCCCAAGCTAGCCTTATTATTCCTAGGCTTCCTCTGATTGCTTCCATAGCTATCTCCTCGGTTCCAATTTTAGCTTTTATCTTTTGTAGATAGTTTACTAGAGGTTTTTTTAAAAACTGTTCCAAGGGACCCTACTACCACTGGCATAACCTCCACCCGTCCTCCATCTCCCTATATTCTTACTCAACATATTGAAAATAATCATTTGATATTTAATTTCTTCTCTCTTGTAGCTTACATTTTCATCGCATGGGACTCCTACCTCTATTAATTATTTTTTTTTCTGTTGTTTTATTAAACTATTTCTATTTTACTTTATTACTTTGTACAAATTATGTTCTAACTGTTGGAGTTTTTCAATGATATCACCTTCTTTACTATTGCTGGAAGGTTTTGTCAACTTACAATGAATTATTAGGAGTATCAATATTATATATGTTGGCATAGTCTGTAGTGAATGACCTGCAATACGGTATTATGTCCTTTCCGTATTAGTCCCATAACGTAAATCAGAGTCTTACATCGATATATATGGGGCACAGTCTCTGAGGATTCCCCACACATCCTAAATCTACCCTAAATATCCTATCATAAAGAAAAACAAAAAAAAAATCCGGACTTTTCCCTCGATATGCTTTTGACACCAATTGTCTCCTGCACCAATCCTGAGCTGTAATCAGCGTTCTCTCATCATTTATTTTTTTAAAAATCCTCGCAACTGTTTCTATCGATTTTTCCTTATTGATAAAGGCCTTGTTCAATACTTCTTTTTTAAAGTGTTGGGCGTGTCTATGTTCTTCCCATTCTGCATTATCGGCTTTCTTTCTTGCTGTTTTATAAGATTCCTTTAAGATTTTAGTTCTTTCTTTGAGGTTTTTCTCATTCCATCCATTCTGTGTTCTGATATCGATGTTAAATTCATGGAGATAGTCATTTGCCTTTTTTGTTATTGAAGTTGTTAAAATTCACATGTGTTAACCTATGTCTTTTTAGATTTCCTTTCGTATTACCTTCATAGTGATTCTGAACATTTAAAATAATTTAAATCTTCTCATGCTTAAGCATGTGTTTTTTTAAGTTTTCTTTTACATTACATTCATAGCTGCATTCTGAACATTTAAATAATTTAATATCAGCGTGTGTTAATAAGTGTTTTTTTAAGGTTTCTTTTACATTACATTCATAGCTGCATTCTAAACATTTAAATAATTTAATATTTGCATGTTTAAATTGGTGTAATTTTAAGTCTCTTTTCTGATTGCATTCATAGCTGCACTCTGAACATTTAAATAATTTAAAATTTGCATGTATTAACATGTGGCGTTTTAAGTGTCCTTTCAGATTACATTCATACCTGCACTCTAAACATTTAAATAATTTACAATTTTCATGTGTTAACATGTGTTTTTTTAAGTATTCTCTCTGCTTACATTCATAGCTGCATTCTGAACATTTAAATAATTTAAAATTTGCATGTGTTAACATGTGTAGTCTTAAGTTTCCTTTTCGATTACATTCATAGCTGCATTCTGAACATTTAAATAATTTAATATTTGTATGTGTTAACATGTGGAATTTTAAATATCTTTTCTGATTACATTCATAGCTGCACTCTGAACATTTAAATAATTTAAAATTTGCGTGTGTTAACATGTGCAATTTTAAGGATCTTTTCTGATTACATTCATAACTGCAGTCTGAACATTTAAATAATTTAATATTTGCGTGTGTTAACAAGTGCACTTTTAAGTTTCCTTTCTGATTACATTCATAGCTGCATTCTGAACACTTAAATAATTTAAAATTTGCATGTGTTAATATGTGTAGTCTTAAGTTTCCTTTATGATTACATTCATAGCTGCACTCTGAACATTTAAATAATTTAAATTGTTTTTTTTGTTTTTTTTTTCTTCCACTCCTCTAAGGGAGGTATTTATCCCTCATCCGGGTCCAAACCTCAGACCTAAGGATGAGGGATTTTGTTTACCCCCCTGAACCTGGGCTCGATATGCGCAGAATGGCAACCCAGATTTTCGAGGAGTCCACATGATTCCCTCCCAAGGCAGGAATAATTCCCATGCACGCGTCACCCGAATTCTCATTCCGTTCGTGAGTACCCGGTCACTCCGAGCTGTTCAGATTCCTCGCCCGAGACACCGACCCGTCGGAACTGGTCCCGCTAAGAACGTTTCAAGCGAAGTTTCAAAGCACCCGGGTTTTCTCATCCCTAAATAACTTAGTCTTCTTGAAACTAAAAGTATATTCAACTCTCAATCATCGGGATTCGAACATTGGACACCGCATCGCAGCGTAAACAATAACCGGATGCTCTAACCACTACGCCATCCACGTCCCCAAAAAAAAAACCAGCCCAACAGCGTAAGCGAATCAGTTTGACGTACGGGGAATCGAACTTTCACTGCTCGGGGGACTAGCACTGAGAGACGAAAGAGAAGGATTTCGGGGAGAGGCAGATGCGGAAGAGGCATATCCAAAAACCTAGGGAAGGGTGAGAAGCATCCGCCTCTGGAAAACGGAAATGCCACCACACCACTCCATTGCACAATGAACCGGAGTTGCTGGTTTCTTCTCCAGACCATTATATCATTTCTCTCGAAAATTCGAGGTGTTACGAAATTTATTGATATTGATGATGGATCCAGTGAACTGTGGCAAGCATTTCAAAAATTTGCATGTGTTAACATGTGCCTTTTTAAGTATTCTTTTCGATTACTTTCATAACTACATTCTGAACATTTAAATAATATAGTATTTGCATGTGTTAACAAGTGTGATTTTAAGTTTCTTTTATTATTACCCTCAAATTTGCAATGAGCACATATAAACACCCTTTTGCAGCGTGACTTCAAATGACTTTTCAGCTCATCTTCGCTATTAAAATTTATATTACAACAAGAACAAGAAAGCTTTTTCAAATCCTTTTTTCTGATCATCTGCTTATGTTTACTTGGCGTTTGAAGTCCTCCTAAAAAGTTTTCTACATTGAGATTGTCACCTTTGTCTCCATGGTCTGCATCACTGAAGGAAGTCTGTAGAAAATAAAGATGCAGAAATTAAAACACAATGACTTAAAAATTTTGAGGTGCTAATTTTAAATAAGATGGTGAAACACAATTAATCTTAATAACCTTTATCTATGCTGTTATAGTGGTTAGAGCATCCGGTTATTGTTAACACTGCGACGCGGTGTCCAATGTTCGAATCCCGCTGATGGAGAGTAAAATCTCCTGTATAATTACAAACCTTTTGTTACAAAACTAGGAAATACTCATTACATTATCTTTAGTTTATTAATTGAAAATAATTCTACAGCATTACCTCAATTAATGCACAGTCAATTAGTAAGTTATTTTTTTTTATCCCAAAATTTAATTAATGTGCTGCAGTTTTAATGTATGTCACTTATAAAAACTGAACGTTTTTTAAATATAATTATTTGCTGTTAAATTTAAGCCTTCAATTTACTAAATTAAAAATTCCTATTTCAAACACTTTTCCTATTTCCTATTTCAAACCTTTAATTGGCCTCATGACCTGAACCAAAAATTTAACTTGCTTATCATCCTTTATCCTTTTCTTATTCTCATCGGTAACTTTCAGGTGTAAATGAACAAATTAAGGAACGAAAAAGCGTTTGTGTAAGAAAATTCAAAAAGTTAGCTATTTAGAGAGGTAAAATTAGAAATAAAGAAACAAGAGAATGATAATACCAGAAGTAAACAACTTGTAAATTGAAAGATAATAATTCAAACAATTTTGAGCAAAGTAAATGAACACAAAGATAAAGATAAGACTGCTTCTATTTCATCATGCAGGCCAAACACTCGAAATCTGTCTTACAATGTTTAAGAAAACGACTTTTGTCTATTTGATTAGAAGACTGGAATAAAAAAAAAGAATCCAACTAATAACCGATTTAATTAAGACAAATTTCTAATCTCATTTCATCCTTAAAAAAGTAAATGATAATTACAGAATGGTTAAAAAAAAAAAAACATTCGAATCGCAGGTGAAGCTGCAAGTACAAATGAAGAGGCAGCTGAAAGTATTTGGATACCTTGAAGAAAATTGTAGAGAAAGGTGCATCTGGAAGAAACAGGATTGTTTAGAAAAGATTTAACCCTTTCTTTGCTAAACAGAAAAATCTCAACCTGATCATCAAGTTTCCAAAGTTATCAACAATTTTCTTACGGTTTAATGCTGAAGGAGATTTAAAATAAAATCCATGCTCGCTGATCATCACAGTAGTTCGCATTTACAGGCATAAATCAAGAATCATTCCCTGTAATTTGGAAATCTAAAAATATAACTTTTTTGGAAGATTGATTCACAAGCTATTTTTGCCCAACAGTTGAGAAATACCTTTAAGAAAATATGAGGTACTTTTGGAAGAACATTCTTCTGTACAGTACAAATGGAGGATGATGTTCAGGAAATAACCCACATCACAAATTGAATCATATTCAGGAGGAATAACCAATAGTTACCTTCTAAATTTAGACACCAAATGGGCGTATGTGAAATGCACATAATTGTTAAGCTAAAAGAGATCAAACAAAATACTACTTGGAATGTTTTGCAACATTTATAAAAAAATCGACTAAGTAATACACAACAAGTAGCATTCTTTAATAAAATTTAAACCTGATTATTATTTACCAATTTCTGTGATAAACAAATTTCAAAATAATTAAAAATGTAATATTTAAAGGAATTACAAGGTCACAAAAGGAATTTCATTAACTACCAAAGATTTTTTAATCCATTAATGTGGAGAGTTTACAAATAATGCGGCACCTGCTGGAGGATTAATTGAGAGATTACAGTAATGATTTATTACTTTAAACAAAAGTGTCAGCAAAATCGTATAAATTAAAACACTTTTTAATTGTCCTTTCGTACCTGACTTTCAATTAATCCAGAAATTTGTTCAACACATTCACCATTCTCTGCAGATTCTTCATTAAAATTCTCTGCAGATTCTTCATTAAAATTCTCTGCAGATTCTTCATTAAAATCGAAAGGCTCATCTTTGATTTCAATCTCATCTTTGGCATCTAGGTTTAGATAAAGGTTTTTCTGTTGAAAAGATAAAATGATTTTAAGAAAAAAAAATAATAATAATAACCCAGCATAGGGGGTATTGATTCTTGTTATGTTCTTGATATTGCAACTTAAGACATAACATAGTGATAAGAACTAATACCAGGGATATTTGCGAATCCCTCCAGCCCTGGCTCTTGTATGTGACCTTGTCACATATGAAATCTTTTGGTTTTTCTCTTATAACCTCATATTTTGAATTAGGTATCTCTATCCTTCACCCCTCCTCCTCCACCATAGTTTCTATCTACTCCCTACCCCTCTTTTTTTTTTGTAATGAACATGGAACGATTTCTGGAAAACACCTTTTTTTTTTTATTCCAGAGAGGCAGATGAAAGCCGATGTCACCTTTAATTATGGGAGGGGAACCCGGCGTCGTCTGTGTTGAAGGGATATGAGCCGAATCGTTCGTTAATGATTTGGAGCACATGGCCTAGCATCAGGCTTTTTCCTGACCCCTCTGGAACACCTATAATAAGAGACTCCCCCCCCCCGTTTAGCACGGCCCCCCAAGCACAAACCTTATTGGTTCGACACCAATGAGGGAGAAACAATTCAATTCAATATAAAATGGAAGTTAATACAAATCTGTATCGGAAATTACTAGCTCAAACAGCTGACGAACCCGCATTGATTAATGGACCTATTCTTCTGGATTTTACTTTGAACACTTACATCATGATTCCCTCCACTTCACCTGGAAGGTCCCTACCTAATGTCCACTCAACATCGCAGGTGCCCAAACGGTTGGAGCAACCCCCAAAAAGGTGCCCCCCGTTATAGTCGTTCTCATTTGTTCGCTCCACATGCTGCTCTCCCCCTGGGAGTGCCAGCGGACATATCATTCCTGATTGCGAACAACCACGTCCAAAAACATCTTACCAACCATAGAACTATCATTCTTTTAGCGACGCACTTGAAAAAACTTTAGGAGTTGAAGACTCTCCCGTCACGTTAATGAGAAACGGGTCCCTTCCGTTCAAGCTGCTACTCAGAATCAAAGTTGCATCTTGTCATCCTTAAAGTCTCGTGGAGATATCCCTTATTTCCACTCCTGACGAAATAAGAAACACATACAAAGAAAACTATTAATGTTGCGTGCAGAAAAACGAAGACATTGCTTGCATTCTGAGTTATCTCCAACTGAGGAGATTTCCTGTTGCAAATGCATACAGGTTTTCCCACGTTGAAACTCGCCTGACACCCCAAATCCTCGCTTACTGCTCATCTTAAACACCCCTTTTCCACCTACAAAGGTGAAAATAGGATTTACAAGCTACAATTTTTGTCCGTTTAATCCCCGACCCAGACGTTGCTTTAAGTACCAGTGATTTGGTCAACCCCGAAAATACTGTAGGGGTCAGCGTGACATTTGCACAGTTTGCGGAGAAGAATTTCACATTCCCTGTAAAAATACTCCACACTGCAAAAACTGTGGGAGACCACACAGTGCCTCTTCCTTAATTTACCATCTAATCTGTCTGAACAGTATTTATTGGACCTATGTACCAAACAAAAATTGAGCAGGTTGAGATGCAATACCACAGCTCAAAGACAAATATCCTACGCTACAATCGCAGCAGCTTCCCCATCTCCCTGTGTCAACCCACTACCAAAAACAGGACTCCCTGTAAGTACTGCAACCTGTATGCCTGCATTCAAAATACTACCGACTACTCCAAATAGTAAGAAAACAGCTGGGCGTGTGCTGGGAACTAACTGGCTGGGAGACTGAAGAAAAAAATGGATCGAATAAGTAAAATAATGTCTGAAGGAAAGGAATGTGAGTTTGGCAGAGACAACTAGAAGAAAGGTGCATAATAGGAGTGAATGGCAGGGTTTTGTGAGGGGTGGGGGGTCTGGTTGTGACCTGGCCCAGGGGTTGAATCCTTAAATTGACAAGATACCATAATAATAATAATAATAATAATAATAATAATAATAATAATAATAATAATAATAATAATAATAATAATAATAAAAAATTAATAAAATACTAATAGCAGGTGCAATTAAATCCTTGTAATTGCCAATTTAATGCAGATGTCAATTAAGGAGTTCAACCCCTGAGACAGGTCACAACCAGACCCCCCCCCCTCACAAAACCCTGCCATTCACTCCTATTATGCACCTTTCTTCTAGTTGTCTCTGTCAAACTCACATTCCTTCCCTTCAGGCTATTTTACTTACTAGATCCATTTTTTCCTTCAGTCTCCCAGCAAGTTAGTTCCCAGCACACTTACCACTATTATCCAAACTTTCCTAATATATTGTTGTTTATTCTCTCATTTACTCCTTTCTTCACACCACAAAGCTCCCTAACATGCTCATTCATCATTTCTTCACACCTAACTTGCACTAAAGATTATCTATCTGAATGGATTGTACCTTACATCTATAATTCTTATTTCACACCATAGTTTTGCTGAGCTATACATTAACAACGTACCTTTATCCATCACACTTAAGACTTAGTCCCATTGCATTCACCAAAGATTTAATTGCACCTTCCACCTTCCTACCATTCACAATTTCCCTACTACACTCTGTATCATCCTTTACCTTTTCATCCAACATATAGCCTAAATATTTGACTCAGATACTTGTTCCAGTTGCTCATCATCCAACGTGATTTCAACGCTGTGGACTCTCCTCGCCCACCACCATCACCTTACAATTAGCTACTTTTATTTTTTAACCCCTTTTTTTACACACATACTTTGCCAAACCCCTTTACCAATCCTCTCAAACGTTCTTCAAATTCTCCACACAAAACCAAATCATCAGCTTACAAAAAGCAGTGCACCCTCCACAAGTCAAACACATTATTATTATTATTATTATTATTATTATTATTATTATTATTGGAAATCAAATTCTATGGGTGGGCTCTAGCCTAATGCTTTTAATATATGAATAAGAAGAATATTCAGCTATTTTATTAATATAATTATTAATTATTTTATTAAGTAACATGTCAAATATGTCAAAAAAGTGAACCTTAATTGATATGTAAAAAAAAAAAAATTTTTAAATAGCATACAGGATACTCAATTCCTGAATAATAATAATAAAAAAATATTGCGATGCTATGAAAATGGAACAATTCTGATAAGATATTTGATAGTCTTTTAGAAGGTGTTAGGGACTGTAGTGTAAGGAAATGGCGGTGGTGGATGGAATACAATCGAGGACAATTAATGACGATGTGGTGAACAGATTGTGGGGTGTGGCCACAGCAAAATTTTCCTGCGGGGAGAGGATCCTGTGACATTATAACATTACAAATAAAGACACAGTAAGAAGCTACATGGGCCTATCAAGACTGTTCCAGTCAAGTTAAATCCGCAAAGCACCCTAGCTCTTGTCAAAAACTTACAAAGTCTACAACTAAAAGAAAAAAAAAAAACTATAGCTAAAATGCATGCTAACCACACACTACAAGCTGTAACAACTTTGTTATAGACATATCATGCAGGTTAACCTTAATAACTACTGTAACTAAAAACCCGCTAGTTTGGCTTACTCAAAATATACTATACAATACCCAAACCATCCATATACCTAAAAATCCTTTCTTAAATGTTGCAATCGAGTCACACTCAACAACCTCCTATGGCAAACCACTCAAAAAATTAACAACACCTATATGGAATTGAATGCTTTCTTATATCGTAGTGATCATCTTCTTTAATTTTCTTACGTTGTGCCGCCCTTGACTCTCCCCATCCGTTGTCTCTTAGCGGATTATAAGAGCGGGATATATATCAGGCTATTGCTCAGGTGATATGCAATAAAAGAGGGTACTATATTTTGAATAGGAGCGTGTATAATGGTTAATCCCGATATGGATAAAATGTCGCTTGTCAATCAGCAAGGACGGTCGAACTCCTTCAGCTCTCCTCATAGCTTGGTTACCACTGCAAATCACACAGAATATTCATCCTATGTAAATGCATCTACTATAGCCATCTATTGACTCACATACCTTATAGGATAAGTCATGAGTACTTTACATTCCCTTAATCAAGATAGCTCCAACTATGGCACAGTGACCTCCCATATCTACAGGGCCGCTAACATGCGGACATATTGAGTATACAGTATTTACTTATAACCCGCGCGATACGCGTCACTTGAAAGGACATTATGATTTATTGTACCTAGCATCTAATTAGCTTTATTCCTTGCTCTCGCAAACACCAGAGTATTAGCTATCTTATCACTCTACATCAGCACTTTTAATCACATTGTTCTTTTTCCTGTACCAAATGGCTTTGCTTGTTAGGTTGGGATAGCCCGGAAAAGAAAACAAGCTCGTTTATTTCGCGGAAAGAAAAAATCCGTTTTTTTCCACAGCAAAAACAAAAACCAGACTCTGAAATTAGCATTAAGAATGATGTTTTTTTTCATTCTGTTCTATTTAATGGAGTGGTGTTGGAATTTGGTGAGCATATGTTTGAATCAATTAGAGGTTTAATATATTTTAAGCCATAATATGCTCTAATTTTGGATGAATGTTTGGAGAGTATATTCATTACCTACGAGAGGTGGAAGGCCCCTGAGTTTGTGTCAAGTTTTTGAGTTTCACCACAATATTTAAAGTTTATATATTCTGAGAGAGTGATTATTTCTAAAATATTTAGTTTTGCTTTCATAAATTTCCTTTCAATTCCAAGGGTTTCTTTCAATATACATTTTTTTCATCATAAATTGAGTCAATCAGGTAGATGTTAGAGTAAATTTGCCACAATCGCACATAAGCTCGATGTTTATCTGCCTAATTCTTAGTGACAAGTAATTATAGGTGCAAAAGGTCTCCTCATCATTGTAATAATTATACTTGTTATTGTATGATCTGTTGCAAAACTGAGTATTTTATTGTCACATCCACTAGACAAGGAATTCTTAAAAATGCCAACTGATAGAGAGAGTAACTATAGCAAAGCTGCAAGGCTAGAGCTTATAGAAGGCTCCTGTTTACTGTCTCGCGCTCCTCACCAGCGGGTGCAGTCACTCACACTATTACTACTCATATCGAGCGGTATGATAGTCAGACTTAGTCAGTTCATCATTAATAATAGAATATATTGTGGGCCTGATTCTACGCGACTGAGCCTAGTGACTCTAATGACTTTGACGAGGAATGCAGCCACTTTCAGTAGTGCTACCGGGGTCTGGGGAGTGGTGAACTAGTGATTTAAGAATCATAAGTTTTGATATTCTCAACAAAGCTTCAAGATATTTTATTTATGTCCAATCCACGACTCAATCCCTCTCTTTCATTTCACAACTTGGTATACCCGAGGTCATTAATTCTCAATATTATTTATTATTTCATTTGACACATCCTTAGTTCACTTTTGAGTTGTTCATTCAAGTATCCATTGGCGTATATAACATATCACCAAAAAAAGCCTTAACATCTCAGTTTAAAAGTTAAATTATATAAATGTGATTATATGATACAAATGTAAAATACTAGTTAAATTAGTAAGTAGACAAGCCCTATCACACAAACAGCGAAGGTCTTGCACGGACTATCACCACTCTAAAATTGTACGAAAACAATTGATACGAATATAAGAGAAAGGTACTTCTGCTATTTTATAAATGCAACGACGAGAGAGAGTTGTTTAATTATTAAGTATGCGCTTATTATGAAAATGAAAATACTCAAGTGAAATATCCTATTAGCCTCTTTACAATTTTTAACTATACCATATTATACTGAAAACAACTCGAGAGAGAAACACACGAATTACACATGAAAATAACATTTCTTCTCATTCAATAAAAACCACACGACTTTGAATAACAACCCTTTCTCTTTTAATCAAAGCCACTAATCCTATCTTAGTACACCTACAGATCTGATGCCAAATTCCTCTCATATCAATTGCATTAGTTAAGAGACTTTTATTGTAGCTAAACTATGGTGTAAGCAATACGCACTAACAGCGTCCATTATCTTTATTTTTAAAATAATCTTAATTGTCACCACTTATTCTGAACCACACCCAATTAAGCTCTAGCAAGATTCGATTTGATATCTTTATACAGGACAATAATATTAAAATGTATATGCTTTTGTTTATTTATTGTCATATTATGTTATATTTTTATACAAAATTAATATCGGTCTCTCAACATTCGTTTTTCTTAAAATTACTAGTATTTTCTAAAATTTAAACCATAGATATACACATCTCAAATAAACCGACTATAGCACAAGCACTGGGATTGAGTTATTTATTATTTATATGAGAGTATGAAAAGTGACGTTTCTTTGTAGAGTTTCTTTGTCTGTATTAATTTCATATTTTTATATTGGAGGACAGATTATTTAGCTCTATAAGTGAAATGCAAAGCCACTGTGGCTAACTACTCTCGCAATTAGAGCCCGAGTTTTAAGCAGATCTTTCTCGATATGAGAAAACTGGAAAAGTGTTATTTATTTATTTGAGGAGGAGATATTGTCCACAATTATGAGTGCTCAAATGTGTAACAGATCCAAGAGGAATAATGAGAGGAAGTTACTAATTGCATGGTTAGGTTGTTGAGGGTTACAAGCTTCTGTTGTAAGGTATATCCTCTGCGTCTTCAACGAAGATATAAAAATAACCGAATCGAAACTCGTGGTACGGGTTTTGGTGGTAGTATTATTATATGATCTTTTTCGCACAGAGACCACCACAGTCAGTATTATAAGAATGATCGACATAACTAACCAGAAAGAATTGGAGTTACGTGGCCTGTGAATATGTGTGAGAATGTGTTGTTGCATCATAACTATAATACATAAGGGTTAGAAACTTAAAAACAATAATCAAAGCGAAGTAAAAAATTTCCAATAAATAATAGATTAAATAGTGTTGCACGCAGCCGTGAAGTCAGCTTACCAACCAGCTGCAACAAGTCTGTGCGTAATGAATCCCACGTTAGGTTATTGATGAGCATATGCTGCTCATCACTTCTATGAACTATTCGAAGGATCATTCTGTAGTCAATTATTCAATTTATCGACTTTTAACTATATTTAATATCCATATAGCAATGGACTTAGAAACATAGACGTAAAAGTTAGACTACAACTTAACCATATTGTACGAGACCCGACAAATTGAAAAAGATTTAAAACTAAGTAAACATACCCAAATTATAAACTAGACAAAGTTATCTATATTTTAAATCTGGCAAATCTACTAATCTACTCAAAATTACGTACATTTAAAACCATATAAACTTTACCATATTTAAAACCAGATGAACTTCATCACCATTAAGATAAAACAAATCTACCCATATAAAAAACCAGTCAAATTTATTAATGTTTAAAAACCAGACAATTCCAAATTAAGCTCGGTCAAATTTATCCATGTTTAAAGCCAGACAAATTTACCTATATTAAACAGTCTAATTTCACAATGTTTAAAACAAGTTAAATCTACCCATATTAAAAACTAGTCAAATTTAACAATGTTTAAAACAAGATAAATCTACCCATATTAAACCCAGTCAAATTTATTCATGTTTAAAACAAAACAAATTTATCCATATTAAAAAGCAGTCAAATTTATTAATGTTTAAAACGAGACAAATCTACCCATATTAAACCCAGTCAAATTTATCATCTTTAAAACAAAACAAATCTACTCATATTAAAAATCAGTCAAATTTATCCTTGTTTAAAACCATAAAAATTTACCCATATTAAAAACCAGTCAAATTTTTCCTTGTTTAAAACCAGTCAAATATATCCATATTAAAAACCAGATAAATTTATCCATGTTTAAAACCAGACAAATCTACCCATATCAAAAACCAGTCAAATTTATCCATGCTTAAAACCCAGACAAATCTATCCACATTAAAAACCATTCAAATTTATATCCATGTTAAAAACCAGACAAATCTACCCATATTAAAATCCAGTCAAATTTATCCTTGTTAAAAACCAGACAAAACTGTCCATATTAAAAACCAGTCAAATTTATCCATATTATAAACCATTCAAATTTATCCATATTAAAACCAGTCAAATTTATCCATGTTAAAAACCAAACAAATCTACCCATATTAAAAACCAGTCAATTTATTCATGTTAAAAACTAGATACATCTATCCATATTAAAAACCAGTCAAATTTGTCCATGCTAAAGCCAGACAAATCTACCTATATTAAAAACCAGCCAAATTTATTCGTAAAAAACAGACAAATCTACCCATATTTAAAACCAGTCAAATTTATCCATGTTAAAATCAAACAAATCTACCCATATTAAAAACCAGTCAAATTTATCCGTTAAAACCTCGACAAATCTACTCATATTAAAAACCAGTCAAATTTATCCGTAAAAAAAAACAGACAAATCTACCTATTTTAAAAACCAGTCAAATTTATTCGTTAAAAATCAGAAAAATCTAACCATATTAAAAACATCAAATTTGTCCATGTTAAAAGCCTGACAAATCTGCTCATTAAAACTAATCAAATTTATCCCTGTTTTAAGCAAGACAAATCTACCTATATTAAATTCAGTCAAAATTATCCATGTCTAAAACCTGACAAATAACTGTACCCATTTTAAAAAAACAGTTAAATTTTTCCATGTTTAAAACCAGACAAATCTACCAATATTTAAAGCTTGATAAACCTTTTCATAATAAGTATCAGAAAAACTTAATCCTATTTTAAGCCTTAAAAACCACAAATTTACCCGAATTTAAAACCACATAAACTTTCTCGTATTAAAAACAAACAAATCTAATCGTATTTAAAATCATACAAACTTTTCCATATTTAAAACTAGGGTTGGCAGACGCACCGGGTGTAATGCGGTGCGGTGCCGTGTGGTGCGGCGCGGTGCGGTGCGGTGCATGATGCCCTCATTTTGGTGAGATGCGGTGCGGCACACAGTTCTAGTGTCCATGTGTGGAGCGATTTTAAAAATATAGAGGTGCTGTGCGGTGCAGATTGCGGTGAGCATTGAAACATAGAGATGAGGTCAGGTGCAATAAAAATATTTTTTTTGCGTGGTGCCCTTGCTCTGGTGCGGTGCGGTGCGGTGCGGTGCGGTGTGGTGCAGGGTCAATCTTATTTAAAACCACACAAAGTTATTCATATTTAAAACCAAATGAACGTACCACAATTCAAAACTAGCCAAACTTTCCTACATTTTAAATCAGCCAAATCTACCCATATTAAACCAGTTAAATTTGTAAATATTTAAAACCAAACAAAAATACCCATTTTTAAATCTGGATAAATTTACCCATATTTAAAACCAATCAAAGTTACTCATTTTTCGAGCTATACATATTTATTCGTATTTAAAACCAAACAAGCACTTGTATTTAGAGCCTGACAACCTTACTTATATTTTAAGCCGTTGAATCTTGCCCATAATTAAAACCAGACAGAATACAGGTTTTTAAAACCAGAAAATCTTAAGCATGTATAAAAACCATACGAACTTATTAACTTTTAAAATCAGAAACTTATCCACATTTAAAACCAGACAGAATACAGGTTTTTAAAACCAGAAAATCTTAAGCATGTATAAAAACCATACGAACTTATTAACTTTTAAAATCAGAAACTTATCCACATTTAAAACAATATTTTAAGCCGTTGAAACTTGCCCATAATTAAAACCAGACAGAATACAGGTTTTTAAAACCAGAAAATCTTAAGCATGTATAAAAACTTTTAAAATCAGAAACTAATCCACATTTAAAACAATACAAACATACCGGTTTGTTTTAAAACCAAGATTTTTTAAAATCAGAAATTGATCCATATTTAAAAACTTACCGGTTTTTAAACCAGACAAAAACTTAAGCATTTATAAAAACCACACAAACTTATAAACTCTTAAAATCAGAAACTTATCCATATTTAAAACCAGACGATCATACCGGTTTTTTTTTAAAATCAGAAATTAATCCATACTTATAAAAAGACGAAAATATTAATTTTTTAAAACCTCATCTGTAGTGATACAACTCAAAAATCATAAAATTCAAAAGACAAACTTTTTAATGCTTATATTTTTGAAGATGCTTAATACACACCTTTTTAATTAATGGTATTAATTATCATATAATAATTAATAATAATAATAATTAATAAAGTCAGTATTTAGAATTTTAAAAATATAATAATTAAATAATTAACATGAGATTAATAAACATTAAATATGAGATATAATTATTAATATTAATTATCATGTTATATAATAAATAATAATAATAATTAATAAGGTCAGTATTTAGCATAATAGGAGATTAATTAATATTTGATTTAATTATAGCTATTAATTATTAAATGTTATATAATAATTAACAATATAATAATTAATAAGGTCAGTATTTAGCATTTTAAAAAAAAAATCTCTCCTCTGAGTCGCGCCACTTTCAAAGCAATGTAGCTATATTTAAAACCAGACAAACTTACCAATATCTAAAACCAGAAAATTTGTCCTATAAAACCAGACAAATTTACCAATATTCAAAACATGAAAAATTTGTTCTTTGAAACCAATCAAACTTACCAATATTTAAAACCATAAAATTTGATCTTTAAAATCAGACAAACTTACCAATATTGAAAACCTGAAAATTTGTTCTTTAAAACCAAAGAAACTACCAATATTTAAAACCCTAACATTTTTCCTTTAAAACCAGACAAACTTAGCAATATTTAAAACCTGAAAATTCTGTTTTTTAAAACCAGACAAACTTATCAATATCTAAAACCCAAAAATTTGTTCTATGAAACCAAACAAACTTACCAATATTTAAAATCTGAAAATTTGTTCTTTGAAACCAAACAAAATTATCAATTGTTTAAAACCTGAAAATTTGTTCTTTGATACCGAACAAACTTACCAATATTTAAAACCTGAAAATTTGATCTTTAAAACAAAGCAAACTTACCAATATATAAACCCTGAAAATTTTTTCTTTAAAACCAGACAAACTTAGCAATATTTAAACCTGAAAATTTGTTCTTTCAAACCAAACAAACTTACCAATATTTAAAACCTGAAATATTTGTTCTTTAAAATCAGAAAAAATTACCAATATTTAAAACCCGAAAATTTATTAAATTAGACAAACTTACCAATATTGAAAACCTGAAAATTTGTTCTTTAAAACCAAACAAGCTCACCAATATTTAAAACCCGAAATTTTGTTTTTAAAACCAGACAGACTTGCCAATATTTAAAACCTGAAATATTTATTCTCTAAAACCAGACCAACTTACCAATATTTAAAAAATGAAAATTTTGTTCTTTAAAACCAGATAAATTTACCAATATTTAAAACCGGAAATTTGTTTTTAAAACCAGACAAACTTACCAATATTTAAATCCTTTAAAATTTGTTCTTTAAAACCTGACAAACTTACCAATATTTAAAACCTGAAAATTTGTTCTTAAAAACTAAACAAACTTTCCAATATTTAAAACCTGAAAATTTGTTTTTTAAAGCCAAATAAACTTAGCAATATTTAAAATCTGAAAATTTGTTCTTTAAAACCAGACAAATTTGCTAATATTTAAAACCTGAAAAATTTGCCCTTCAAAACCAGGCAGACTTACCAATATTTAAAACCAGAAAATTTGTTATTTAAAACCAGACCAATTTACCAATATTTATAACCTGAAAATTTGTTTTTAAAACCAGAAAACTCACCAATATTTAAAACCTGAAAATTTGTTCCTGAAACCCAGACAAACTTACCAAAATTTAAAACTTGAAAATATGCTCTTATTTATAACATCAAATCATCCATATTTAAAACCACGTAAAAATACCTTATTGAAAACCTGAACACTTTCGCATATTTTGACGAACTTTCATAAATTTAAAACCAGATAAGTTAATCCAAATTTTAAACCTGGAAACAACTTTTTTTTTAAATCTTAGATATGTTAAAAAGAAAAAATCCTTAAAATTAGAGATGAGCAAAATCGTTCACGAGTCAGAACGACGTCATCAAAGATCAAGTATTCCCTATTGTTTCCCTTATTTTAAACAAACAAATAGCGATCATTGAAAGATGCCAGATTCGCCAGACAATAAAAAAATATTGCTGACATTTCGCAGCATTCTCTATCGATTCTGACATCTTTTTATATAATCTTCCTCATTTGTTTGCTTAAAACTATGGCGGTTGAAAATAAAAATAACAGAGTTATTTACTTGATTATTTTTAATATCTTTGGTGACTCATCGTTCAGACTCGTGAACTATTATGTCCCATCTCTAATCAAATTACTAAGAAAACGGAAGCTTGGTAATATTTAAATCCAATCAAACCTTACTCATATATATAAACCAGACAAACTTCTATATTTTTTTTAGTCAAATAAATTCTGCTGCTAATATTTAATATCATATTCATTTAAGTTAGGAATAAATTATAAAAAAAATCATATATAGTATATTATATAAGAGTATATATATATATATATATATATATATATATATATATATATATATATATATATATAGTTAGAAGATATATATATATATATATATATATATATATATATAATGTTAGTAATAAAAACTAAAGTACAATAAAAAAACTAACTTACACGGGTTATTTTTACCTATGTCTATTTTACAATAAAAAGCAAAATAGCATTTTAGCATCTATATATGTTACATATATATACAGATTGTAGCAGTTATTATATATATAAATATTATTATATATACAGCAGCGAAGATATAGCATATATAAGGGTTAAGTTACGTTATGGTTATATATAGCAGTTATATATGTATGCTATATATACATATGCATATGTTGGAGTTAAGAATATATATATATATATTATTAGTGCTAAGTGAAAACTTATTTAAGAATGAGTATCAGATGGATGAATATAGTCAACATATATTTGTATATATTTTCCTTCCTGAAAATGAAATAGAATGAGAGCAATAAGAAATATATATATTATTGGCAATTGTAAATATTCTTATTTGCCATCCTTTTTTACAGTATATTTTCGTTTATAAGATATATATATATTTATTGGAAGAAAATATATATATATATATACATATATGTTATTTTTGAATATAGCTATATATATATGTTATATATATATATATATATATATACAAAGGTGTTGGACCCTTGACCACCGCGCTCCGCCCTTATCTTATTAGGGGGAGATAATTTTAATTATGATAATTTTTAATGAATAATTACTTGTTTTGATATCACAAAATGCTATAAAGTAGTTTAAGTAGTATATAAGAGTATATATATATATATATATATATATATATATATATATAGCATATATATATATATATATATATATATATGTTATATATAAGTATATGGGACAACGGTAGAGCGACTGGGTCGCATGGCAAGGGCCAGGGTTCGCGAGGGGTTTGGGTAGCATATATAGTATATATATATATATATGGGTTATATATATACATAGCATACGCTGCTACATATTGTTGTTATGCAGCATGTTATGCTGATACATGGCTGGCTATTACTATTATTGCTGGCTGCTATACATACAGAGACAAGAGGTTATTACATGCTGCTGGTTATGATGGTTGTTGTTGGTTATCTATGCAGCTATATATATATATATACATATATATACATGCTGGTTACATATATACATATATACTGGTTCATAATATATATATATACTGCTTTTTTTTATTGTATCATATATTATAGCATATGATAAATAAGAATATATATATACATGGCTGGCTACATGGTTGACATATATTTCATATTGGCTACATGCTGGCTGGCTGTATGGTTGCTAAAGATAGTATATATATAGATAAGAAGGGGAGCTGGGTGGCTGAGGCAAGACATACGTGATAAATATGTAATGTGTCAGCATAAGTTATATATATATATATATATATATATATATAGTATATATATATATATAGTAGTATATATATATATATATATATATATGTGTGTGTGTGTGTGTGTGTAGTGAGGAAATAGTTATTAAAAAGAAAAAAGTTTAAAAATAAAATGTTTTAAAAATAATAATAATTATTGTCTAACAATTATAAATTATATTTCATTTTTATATTTTATTATTTAAATCGACATTAATTTTGTTTCTTGGATTATTCCACAGACATGTACTACAACGAGGTATATATAGTATATATATATATATAATATATATATATATGCAGCAGCATGCTGGCTGGTTGGCTGGAGCAGCTATGAGGAGAGAGAGGCGCAGAGTATATGCTGGCTATATGGCAGAGCAGCATATACTGGCTATGCTGCTGGGCTGTTATAAGTTGCTGGCGCAATTTCTTTTTTATTTTTAAAAACTTATCAAACTATTTTCATTTGCAATGAAAGTTTTATATATATTATTTTGGAATTTTTAATAAAATATATCAAAAACTCAATACAGTATCAAAACTCCAATATCTTTTAAAAACCCAAAAATAAGTTCGTTCCAGACTAGGAAAGCGAAGAGGAAAAAAATAAAATCACAGCTACACTTTTCCTATATAATTGGTGATCCCGGAAAGAAGAACACCCTCTAAAACAGTGGTTCTTAATCTTTTTTGAGTCATGAACCCTTTAAGAATATGATGAAAGCTATGGACTCCCTTCTCAAGAAATATTCACATAAACACAACTTTGCATGCAATGTGCATAATGTACTTTATTTATTGACATATGATTGTCTCATACATATATGACATACACGAAAGTTTTATTGAATTTTAAAGTAAACGATGAAAGTAAAACTATGCAAAAAGTGATGGTCACTAGTTATAATCATGCAATTTTCTTTTGCATGCTACTACTACTACTACCTACTACTATTCTCGATATCTACTTTATTTCAATGAGAAGGTTGTTCTTGTTTGCAATGAATAAGAATATGGAAGCGTGGAGTGGTCTCTGACAAGGTGACATGCATCATCTTTGACATTCAATCCATTTCGCGTTTCGTTTTGATAGAAACAAGTGCTGAAAACTCTGATTTACAAAGGTATGTGGTAGCAAGGGGGACCAGAGCACTCATAGCTCGCTTTACCAAACGAGGGTAGGCTTGTGCCAATGCACACCAGAAGTTTCCAAGACTCTTCGAATTGAATTCATTTCGCAACATTTCCTTTGACCTCAGGTCAATGAGGTCATCTTTGAGAAAGTCTTCATCACTGATACAATCTATATCGGCTAGGAATGGGTTACGAATCCATGTTTCAACTTTACGGTGATCCAAGCCAAAGTAACCTTTGAAAGAGTTCTGCAGAGTATCCAAATGTCTGCAGAATTCTACCTGCGGAGAAGCTGAAAGGTCTTTGATGCTATCACTTCCTCCCTGCCAAAGCATTTCTAACATTGGGAAGTTTGCGTAACTGTCTGCCTCCAAATTTATTTTCCTCCCGGTCCCAACTTTCATATGTCATTCTCCTGCCAAATGAATGATTTTCCTCTATTAGATATATAATTTTTTTTTATTTAGAAATTTTTAATAAAGGGTTTTCATATCGTGATTTATTCATATATATAGTTTATGATCACAACAAAAACAAAACATATTAATATACAGACTAGCAAACAGACTAACAGACAGATATTAACAGCTAGGGAGACGAACTGTTGAATAAACCTTCATAGGCAACAAGCAGATACACAGTCTGTTTGTTTTTTCACAACACTTGCACATACATTTCTCCGTTGATTGGGAAAAGAAGAAGAGCTGTAGCCTACAGCGAATATAAATGTTAATTTTTATCAGATCCTCGCAGACTCCCTGAAACCGAACCCATCCATGGATCCATTAGGGGTCCATGAATCCCAAGTTAAAAACCCATGCTCTAAAAGATGCCTTCAGACAACAAAAACAAGCAACAATGCAGACAAGCGGAGCACGAAAACGCGAAAAGCGTTTTCGCACGATAAATGAAACAAGGTTCACCTCTAAATCCAACTGAACGAAGTACATCG